>JAVXUL010000021.1:820924-859778 GCA_035590515.1 Trichilia minutiflora
AATATTAAGTATATTTAATATTTATTTAAGCGGTTTGGTTTGGCGGTTTGCGGTTTGGAATTAATCCAATCCATAACTCAAACCGCTAATAGCGGTTTGTAAAATTTTAATTCAGAGATCAATTCAACATAGTTTCAAACCGATCCAAACCAATCCAATTAAGCGGTTGGGATCGGTTTGGTGCGGATCGGTTTAAATTTGCCCACCCCTACATCTCATGGTACTCAGAGGGGTAGAGATAGAGTTCAGATCATAGTTTTTGCATTTAATCAGGAGCAGACACAGGCCAACCCAAATATGGTAACTGGTATGATTACAATTTTCAATCAACCTGCATATGCATTGATAGACCTAAGTTCTAATCGGTCATTTGTCAATACTGTTTTAGCGCCTCACGCTAATGTCCCATTGTCACATCTAGATAAAGAAATAATAGTTCATGCTCCGCTGGGCCAGAAGTTATTGAGGAAGACTGTGTTCAGAGATTGTGCGGTAATGATAAATAAAGTTGAGCTAGTAGCTGACTTGATTCTCTTGAGAATTGAGGATATTGATGAGATACTAGGAATGGATTGACTATCCAGACATCGAGCAACAGTGGATTATTTTTCTAAACAAATTGAGTTCAGAAGAACCGGGGGATCAAAGATAATCTTCACGGGTAAGCGGAATATTTTGTCTAGCAATATAATTTGTGCTTTGGAGGCCCAGAGATTTATAAGGAAAGGGTACCGACGGTATTTAGCACATATTGTTGATACGACTGTTTCTAAGTATAGAATTGAACAAATTCCAATAGTGAAAGAATTCTCAGACGTATTTCTAGATAAATTATCAGGGATGTCACTAGAACGAGAGTTCGACTTTAGTATTGACTTAATTCCTGGTACTATATTAATTTCGATGTCACTTTATCATATGGTATTAGCTGAACTTAAAGAATTAAAAATGTAATTTCAGGAATTAGTTGATAAGAATTTTGTCAGATCAAATATATCACTTTAGAGTTTGTCGATGTTATTTGTTAAGGAAAAGGATGAAACCTTGTGATTGTATATAGACTATCAATAATTGAATCGAATTACTATACAAAATAAATATTTACTATCCAAGATCGATAACTTATTCTATCAATTACTGGGAATAAATATATTATTGAAGATTGATTTAATATCATAGTATTAAGAATAATAATACAGTCAAGACAGCATTTCGAATCATTATAAAATGACTATCAGTTGCATTTCGCCTCGCTCAGCTTTTCCACGCTTTGCACACAATAACTAACAATCGAGATTTTTATTTTCAGAAATTTAAGAAAAAAAATTTTGATTTTTCAGAATTATGTTGAGCTCTGACTTAGTTATACCGCCCGACTATTTTCATTTTTTTTATAGATATTTTATTATTGTTTAATGGATTTGGCCATCCTGCATTACTACATTAAGCAAAATTTTAAGTATTTTACTGAAAGTTTTTTATATTTATTATTTATAATAATTTTCAACATTTAATATAATAAATATAAAAATTTTAACAATGACACTCATTAATAAAACTCAAAATTAAAATCTATAACACATAAAACTTAAGACGTTAAGTTTCAGATTTCAAATTATTTACTTTGGCAGTATTAAATAAATATATTTATAACAGAGCCTTAGATTCATAGGATAAAATCAATTTTTAAATTTTACTTTACAAGTTTTAAGTTATTTAATGAGAATGAATTTATTATTTTGCCCAGTGTTAAATAGATATATTTTATATTAGAGCCTTAGATCGGATAAATATCCCAATAAGGCTGGTTTATATCATCACTATGATGTTATGGGATTATTTTACCTTCAAATGTCTCTATTTATAACTTTTTTTAAAAAAATTCTAATTATAATGATTTCTTAATCTCGTATTATTAAATTTAAATATAATTTTCAAGAGTTTTCTTTTAAAAAATTCAAAATTCAACATTAAGCTAATAAAGTTGGCCATCATTCATGTCATTGTCCAACCAAAATTGCTAGCAATCCAACATCACAATCCAGTAATTGTAAGTCAAGTGTCATAGCACTGTGGTCCCTAATTTATAGGACAGATGACTGCTCAGAAACTATTATTTTTCTTGAACATTGTCCTTTTCTATTGTAAATATTACAGAACCTCATCCTGTGAAGAACAATTTGTAGACGAGCCTGAAACACACGGTCTCTGAATTGAAATAAAACAACAAATGAAAATAATCACAAAATGTTTATTATTCTTAACACACAAATGTTGCAAAATATATATTATATATATATAAAAAAATAAATAAAATATTATACATGTGCTGGAATAAAACATACAACTTTCTATCCTTAACATTATTTTATTAAAAACAACTGAAGTATAAGATTAGGATAATATACCTAATAATTTAAGTTGGCTATTAAAATTAGTAAATTACCCCCCTTTTTTTTTCACATATATCAAATCAATATATGAGATAAACATGTTAGTAAAACAAAGTAAAGTACTTCCTAGCAAGTCAAATATGCCTAGCTATATTATATATATATGAAATATTATTTATTATTAAATACAAGGAATACCCACTTGCCTATAATTTTCCCAAATTTGCAAAATTTTCCCCAATACACCTCTAAATACCAAATTGCAATTATCAAGTAAACCAAACCATTGAGAAGAATAAAAAAAGAGAAACAATCTATTGCCTTTTGTAATTCAAATTTCAAATATGATAATAAATTAATCGTTTTTTTTTAAATGCTTTTGAAATCATTACAAAAGGTTTCAAATAATTAAAAGTTAATTCTTCTTTAAATATACAAAAATAATATTGAAGAGATTTTGGTATTATTGGGCCAAAATGAAATTAAAAGGTATACCACCCTTTTGCAGGTGTTTCTTAAATCATATAAAACAAAATCAATTTCCTCTTAACATACATACATACATATATTTTGACATCATTGGGTGGTAAGTGATTCAACAATTTCAACTAATAATTTTTTCTTAAATCTTGCTCACGTTAATTTAGTTTAAATATTTATTAATATTAAAAAAAGGCTAAAATTAAAGAAAAAACATGTCCTTTTACTCATCCAAATTAGAAATAAATTTATAGTAAATGTACAAAGTTGGTACGAAGTGTTGTATAAAGGAATAACCAAAAGGGTAAAAATGGAAAGACAATTTGACAAGGGAAGAATGGAAAAGAATCCGCTGTTGGAAGTATAGCCCATAGAATTGAACCAAAACGTGGCCCCTGGTTTTCGCTCTTCTTCTTCACAAACCAACCGGACTGCCCTTTCCACTTTAACCTGAAGACCGAAACCTCCCTTTTATATATCTTCACAGCCCTAATCCTTTTACTTCATCATCAACAACTTCAGAGATGCATCTCTTGACATTTCTATACTCGTCTTTTTAACTCTTTATACAGTAAAAAAATTAGAAAAAAAAACGATTTGCTCTCTTTTCCTCTGTTTTGTGTGTTCATGGTGTAAAGTTTTAGTTTTTCAAAATGCCCAGATCGTAATTTGATGTTTTTAAGAGTTTTATGTGATAACTATCTGGTCTTAGCTTGTGTTGGCGGTGTTTCCTTCCTTGTTTTTGAGGTGAAGCTGGAATTCTGTTTGTGGATGGTTGAATGGGGATTGGGACGAAGTTGGAGAACGGAAGGGGAAAGAGTTGAGTGAATTACCTAAGGAAACAAAGGCAGAAGAGAATTCGAACACAATTTCGAATTCGATTGGAAGTAGGAGTAGGAACACGACCACGAATAGGCAGTCTATGAGGAACCGTCGGCGACAAAAGATGGGAACGTTTCCGCCGGTTCAGAGGCTGTATGATGCTTGCAAGGACGTGTTTGCCATTGGTGGGACGGGGGTTATTCCCTCTCCCGAGAAAATCGAATGGCTGCGAGCTGTTTTGGGTACGCTGTGTTTCGCTGATTAATATTTTCTTATGTTTGAAATGAAGCTTATTCATTGCCTTGTAAAACAGCTTTGGACTTCTTTTTTGGCAATTCAGATTGGTTTTCATTCAAATTTTGTCTTGTCTGATGATCATGTATGTGTATGCGTATGTATCTGCATTTCCTATAGTTTTCTTTGGTCCTTTTATATGCCAATACCGGTTGCTGGTTTAGATCGTTGTTTCAATTCATATTGCTTTTGTGACTATTTTGTAGTGGCCATTTAGTTTTCACGTTCTAGTAGTTTACTATCCTTTGACATTGATATTTTATCATTTCTCCATGGTTGGAAATTGTGCTTGGTTGTTTATTTTGCGTTGTTCATCTACTCCTTTCCTACGGTGCATGTATTTTCATTTTGCGGTTATATACATGCACATTTCTGTTCTTTTATATGTCAGGCTATGTATTGTATGCAATTCTGAATTTAAAAAAAAAATCCATCAACTAGTACCATGTGTTTCGTATGCACCAATTTGCACTGTTCCTTTGTAGTTTCTTTATACCTGAGGAACGTATTTTGTTAGATTCTGGGGTGGTATTTCTAGAATGAAAGCTCTAGGAAGGCAGGAAGTGGATACCTTCACTTTTAGTCATATTCTATTTGTAATTTAGGCGCTCTTTTGTAGTTTATGGGAAAAAATATTGTCCAGCTCCATAATGACTATGAATATTGTGATTTTGAGAAGTAAAGTCTTTCAAAAGTTGTACCATACTTTCTTTCTTTTCTTATTTTTTTCTTGTATTTATTGTGTTTGATGGCTAATGAGGTTATCTTCTATTTGTTTAGATGAAATCAAACCAGCAGATGTCGGCCTGAAACCGGAGTTGCCATATATCTGCAAGAATGCTGCTCGGAGAAGTCCTGCCATAAAATACATGCATATCCATGAATGTGACAAATTCTCTGTAAGTTGCTTTCTACTAATTCCTAATTGTACACTCAGGAGAGGGGAATTGTTGTCCTTATTTTCCTTTTGGATTCTAATCTTTCTATTGCAGATGGGAATCTTCTGCTTGCCACCATCGGGCGTTATTCCTCTTCACAATCACCCTGGAATGACAGTTTTCAGCAAGCTTCTTTTCGGGACCATGCACATCAAATCGTATGACTGGGTGGTTGATGTCCCCTGCAACATATCTGCTAATGAAGATTCCTCGGAATGTAAGTATTTTCTTCAAGTTCACCATCTCTCAATAGACAAAGTAGAAATTTGGACAAGGCTCCTCAAAAAAAGGGGTTAAGGATCATAGACAAGGAAAGTGTTGCCACATGATATACTAGATTTGGAACGGATATTGTATAAGAAAGCAACAGGTTCCTCGAACTCATTTATTTGATATTTCTGAAACATGAGGTCAGTCATTCATCAATATATGGCCTGTTGTAGCTGACCTAGATGTGAAATCTGTTGGTTCCTAGAGTTCCACTAACATTGGATGGACTCTGTTGTTAGCCCCTTGCCATTCGCAATTCATGTCACAAACAGCGTAGCATTACTTTAGGGCTTACATTAAGTAGAATTTGAGAGAAATTCCAATGTCAAGTTGGATTGGAGAAAGGCTTTGAATGGTTACACCTTAAAATTTAATTTTTTGTAATAATAGTTGGACAACTTTGGAATTGGCACATTTTATGCTTCTGGATGCCTTATCTTTAATGCCTATTTCCATACAAGCCTCTGCTGGACCCATGGAAATGGCTTTTTGCTGCTTTTGACATGTTGTTATTCTCCATTCAGCAAAGCAGCCTGAAGAGAAGCAGCAACCTGAAATGGAGCAGCCTGAAATCCGTTTGGCGAGGGTTAAGGTTGACTCCGATTTCACTGCCCCTTGCAACACTTCCATCCTTTATCCTGCTGATGGAGGCAACATGCATTGCTTTACAGCAGTGACAGCCTGTGCTGTTCTCGATGTGCTCGGTCCTCCGTACTCTGATCGTGACGGGCGTCACTGCACGTATTACCTTGACTTCCCATTTGCTAATTTCTCAGGTAACTACATTACTCTACCTTCAGAATAATCACCCTTGTTAGAACAAAAATCTTTGATTATTTGATTCTGTTAAAATAATTTCCAGTTGATGGAGTTTCAATTCCCGAAGAAGGGAGGGAAAGTTATGCATGGCTTCAAGAAAGGGAGAAACCTGAAGACTTGGTTGTAGTTGGAGCCAAGTACAGTGGCCCAAAAATAGTGGAGAAATGAGCTCACTCGTCTACATTATCGTCCTTGCTTCCCATGTCCCCAACGGCTGCTGGTTCTGCTTCCAGTTGTGTCCAGCTTTAGAATTTTTATTGTCGTTTTCTCTGTGTTCTCTTTCTATTTTTTTTTTCTTTTGTGGGTCATTAAAACACCTGTTGCTTTTTCGGTCTACAGTTACTGTACATAAAAGGAAAAAAAAAACACAGTTGTAAGTGCACCGGAATATGTTTTTAGTAGCTCAGCTCAATCAATGAGTAAATGTTAAAAGTGCACTTTTTTTTCTGCATCATCATCCGTCTTTTCTTCTAATTCTCCCTAGTTTTCATGACTGGAATTGCTTAAAATACATTAAAAGAATTTGAAAATTTGAGAAATATGACAAAAAATTTGATGTGCAAAATTGTAATTTTAGCCATAAAATGATTTGGGTGATTGATCCCATTTCCAAAATCTGAACGTTTTTGTTACAGCCAGCACGCGGTTCCTAGCCTAGTTGCCGCTAGCTACAAAGAATTAAAAGATTGGAGAAAAAGCAAAGTACTTGTTGGGGACAAGCACGGTATTTATCACACTTCTTGCTTGGGCACTTTTGGATAGACGGAAACGTTGATTGGTTGTTTTGGAGTAAATATTTTTCCTTGAACAGATACCCACCATGGAAAATTTGTACTTTTTTCAATGATGTCATTTTCTCTGTTTACTGTTTGTGCATTTTTTTCCAATGGACGTCATATCAATTCATCATGCTATAATCAGTTGGGTTTTGGTTTTCTTTCTCTTGTCCATCAAAAATCATTTGTTGAGCCATTGATAAATTGAATTTGAAGAAGAATCACTTCTGAGGTTCCACTGTAAAAAGCACTTTTGTGATCAGGCATGGTTAAGTGATTGTTGAACAAGTTCTTTAACATCTACAAATATATCGGACAAAAAATCAGACTAGAAGTCGGCAAATTAATTTCTGTATATTTCTTTGATTGCATCGGAGCAATACAGTCCATAACCCTAATCGACAATGAAATAAACTCAAATGGAAAATCTTATATATAAATTCAACACTCATGAAAGATCGCTCCAAGTTCTTAATTATCTCAGTCTCTAATGGCTTTCTGGTTCTTCTCTTTGCTGTTCTTTTTCATTTACCCCAAATCTTGTGCTCAACTGATAACAGCTTTACCAGGACAACCAGCAAATGTTGCTTTCAAACAATACGGAGGGTACATTGTCACAGATGCTCCCCACGGTAGAGCTCTATTCTATTGCTTTGTTGAAGCTGATTCTGCTAATCATCTTCCACTTCCCTTGACCCTGTGGCTCAATGGAGGTACATTTTTTGACTAAATTTTTTCTTCCATTTATAATATATAATAAACGGTTCATGTTTGATTGATTAAAAATTTCTGTCTGGAATTCTAAGACTGGTTACTCTGGTTAGGTCCTCAATGTTCTTCACTTGGTTTTTGTTCTTTCATGGAACATGGTCCATTCCAACCTGGAGAAAATGGACTGCTTCTCAAGAATGAATATTCCTGGAACTTGGGTAAGACTTCCACTCATAAACTGTTGGATTAGTAATTTTGTTATCTTTGATCATGACAAAATTTTCCCACAGAATCAAACATGTTATACGTCGAATCACCGATTGGAGTAGGATTTTAATACTCAAACACAAGCTCAGATTACATCTCATGGAAACCACAACTGATTTGACTATGAATACACAATTCCTTTATACATAATTCACAATGAATCTGTGTTTTCAGCCAATTAGTCTGGTTTTCTGATATCATTGCAGCTAAGGATAATTTAAGATTTATTCTGAACTGGTTGGAGGAATTTCCACAGTACAAAGATTCTGAATTCTCCCTAACCGGTGAAAGATATGCAGGTAATTAACTAATCAATCAACACCCTTGTTCTCAGGATATTCTGAAATATAAGCAGACTTTCAATTTTCAGGCCCCTATATTTCACAGCTTGCAACTTTGATAATGGACTACAACAAGCAGCCTAATATCAAACCCATCAAGTTCGAAGCCATAGTGGTAAGAACTACAACCTGTTCAAACTTAATCCACTTCTCCAACTGAACTTTCATTAACTCACTTTTCTGATCTCTAACTTGTAGATTGGAAATCCACTTCTAGACTCAGATATCAGCGTGTTGTCCGGCGATTTCATGTGGTCACACGGCCGGTGTGACATCGGATGAAACACTATGCTGGACAGGACTGTGTGCAATGAGTCTTTAGTATATGAAAGATATCAGTCCAAATCTAACGTCCAAGGGATGTGACTGATATCTTTCATTTTCTCGGAAACCCTCCTGAAAAATGTTTGTGAACTTTTATTTGAATAACAAAATTGACCAAACATGGAATGGGCTCGAATGACAAAAGGGTAATATACCTCAAATTATCTAAGAAGAAATTTTCTGTACTTGACCAAGTCATTGTTTGTGTTTGTACTATGCTCATTTTATTTTAATTTTTATACTTCAAACTTCTAGTTTGCTCATTTGGATATACACGACCGTAATCGTATATATATATATATATATTAAAAAATATTGGATTTTACTTAATTTGGAAAATAACCATCAATTACGAAATATTTCATAAACATTTATTTAAAAATTAATGTTTATTATAAGTTAACCAATCACCCAAACCCATCCTTAAAAATATTTAGTTGATTTTCAAAATAAATCAAAGTCCAGGCAGCCATTGATTAATAATTCGTACACTAAACATATGCGACTTAATTCAGTATATTATTGCAACCGACTTTGACCATGGTGGGTAATAACAATGGGAATTGCGAATATTCACAATCACCTCTCCAACTAATGTTTTCTGATAAAATATTATATAGATCAACATATATTCATAATTTCAGGTAAGATTATGGTGTTCTTGCTCTACAAAATAAAATTTAAAAATTTTTTTATTGCGTTTCTCAAATTTTTGGTATACCTTACAAACTTTTTTATTGTACTTTTTATTTTTTTTAAGTTAGACTTACAATTTAAAAATTATAATTAAAAAATATAATTATTTTGAAGAATTTGGATTATATGATCCAAAGTCCAGTTATGGGCCTAAAGCCCACTCTCAACCACCTACATTAGAGGAGATCTTAGGGAAAAGACGAAATTTTGGGACTTCCCTTTTCAGTAAAGGTCTTAGATTACCGTCTACCTTTAAAGGAGATCTTAGGAGAAGGATAAAGTCTCGAGATCTCCTTAATTAATCAATAAAGAATCTCAGATATGATATCTGATTTCAAGACTCCCGTGAAAATAAAGATCTGGGATAAAACATAAAAATCTGAGACCAATGAAACTTTCAAGAATAATACGAGACTTTGAGATCTCCCACAAGACCTTGGACATCAAACAAAATCTCGAGACCATTCATGCCGATGAAGTCTTGATGTGACGTACGAAAGATCATGGTAATAAATAAAACTTCGAGATTATTTTACAATGGTTATTTTGATCAAAATAATGATTTAAACATAATTTAATATGTAGATAAAGGAGATCATAAATGTAATGGTTTTATCCCATAAAATAGGTGCATGATCCCGTAATCTCTATAAAGAAACTATAAATATGAGATACATATAAATGATTACAAAAAAAGATAACAAAAAGATGAAGAAATCTAGATAAACAGAAGTAATTGAAAATTTTTACTTTTGAATTGCAGCCAATTTTATTTTCCAAACAACTTATCATTAAGCAAAATCTCGACTTAAACATTGAAATATTTTCGTTGGAAAACTAATTTTTTTCCTAATCATATTTTTTATTTCCAGGTAATCCTAGCTCCAATAGATAAAGAAGATCGTTTTGATACAATAAATCCAAAGAGAGGAAGAATTTTTCTACATCAACAATAATAAAAAATTTAGAAAATGTAATGAAAAACTTAAGTCGACATACATGATTACAATTATGGTGATTTAAAGAATACAAATAGTCATCACATAAATTCTAAATGATTATTATTTGAAAAAAATATCTAAGACCTTGAGAATTTCTTATACCCTATGAAAGGCCTAGTGATACCAAAAGAAACATCATAGAAGAAACTAGAGATCAAGCAATTATGAGATAAAGTAAATCCTAGGACTTAATAATTTAAGTATACGATCAAAGATTTCAGGAGTTAATTAGTCTTGAGTTTTGAGTGTTAAATAAGTGTTGAGACTAAACCGCAACTGAAACAAAAGGCTTAGTATCAAAAAATGGCCGTCTCAAGTCAAAAAACCTGATGATCTTTAGACACTCCCATTTCTGATATCAAGTATCTTAGTTTTAAGAGATCATCAATAAAGATTTCAGTTATGACGTTGAACCTTAAAACTTTTTTAATCAGTGGAGGTTTCAATCATAATGTTAAACTCTTATACATTTTTTACATTGGTTGTTTAACCATATGAAATATTCGAACTCGCAGATATTTTTTGCAAATAAAAGAAAATTTCTAAGCCTAATAGTTAGGCTTACAATCTCATGATCTTTGAAAAAGCTATGATTATGGGTAACATAACGATAGTTAATTGTAAAAATGAATAAAAAGATATGAAAGAGGAAATAAACTAAGTTCATTTTGATTTTGAGTTATTGAATTGTTAGCATTTTTCTCTTTAAAATTTTTTTAAAGAAAAATCCTAACTTAAGTATGAGAAGTTTTTTTTTTTAGATACGAGAAAACTCACGCACTTAACCATCATTGCGACGTCTAGTCATACTTGGGATCAGGCACGTATCTCAGAGATACGTGTCCGCAGATCACACGGCGTCTATCCTGAAATCGATTCTTGGTATAGATACAAGGATCACGTACAACGATATTAAGTACGGGATAAAACCCCGATTATTCCAAATTTTTACAAAAAATGATCACTTGGAGAATCGAACACGAAACCGCAGCGCAAGCGTCGATCGTCGCCCATGCCCAAAGCCACCAGACTACATCCTTTGGGGGAAGGAGAATGTTTTTATCAAATCACTAACTTTATCTTTGATAATTTTTTATGATTTTAGGATATTACGATTTTAGTAAATAAAAAGATAAAATAAATTTTGATACTCGCAGCTCAAATTTTTTTTTTCATACATCATCAATTATATTAAACTAAGCTTAGTTTCAAACGAAAGATACTAATTAATCAATTAAGTTGTAAGGTTCAGAACTCTAGATAAATTGCTAAAAATTATAAGTTATTTAACTAGCAAATTCATGGAGGCTATAAAACATAGAGATAAGAATCCATTAGAACCTGAAACGCTCCTTTGCTTATCACATAAAGATAAACACTATCCTTGGTTGGTGTGCACTCTATATGTTTAAAAAAGGAGATTATTATGGCTAAGTATTTAAAAAATATATCTTAAATTTTGGTTTATTTGGACTTATTTCACCATGGAATGTAAAATTATCCTGTAATTAATCTTTTTTTTAATAACTAATATTATATTAAATGATTTATTCCGAATGTAGATAGTATTCTTAAGTACAGTCTAAATTTTTATGCCTAAAACAAAGGATTTCTGTCTCCGGAATAGTTAAAAATGTAAACAATCGTCACTTAAGTACCTTGTAGAAAATGTACCGTCAAAACTAAGCTGCAAACTGAAGGTTACATGGGAAAATTAATTTTCGCCACCAAATTTGTACTGTTGTGTAAGTAAGGAATTGTTGTGGTTTATAATGATTCATCTGTAGGCATTGGATGCGAAGGACAGTTTCTTATAACTTGTCCAAGGAGTGGAAGCTGCTTCCTATTACAACTAATGCTTCTTGTTATTATAAAAGCCAGGATCATTAAACTCTCAAAAGCACTTTTTCCGTTATTCAAAGGCAGATGCTTCTGACACTATGCAATAAGGTTATCGAACATCTTGTGCCAAAAGCCTTCCACATCGCAAGTCTAAAATATGTAAAATCTTTTTAAGGCTCTGGATATAAAACGGAATTTATTCATGGCATAAACCGATTGCTTTTCCATGGGCTAGTGAAACTGAAATCATCACATTCCTTGTACCAACCTGTATTGTTTTTAAAATTATAATTTACCGATAATAAAATAAAAAATCTAACGAGAGTTTAGATGCATACTGCATCTAAAGTTTATATCATGTGAAAAAGGAGGTGAGCATTTATTATTAAACTACTACACAAGTGTGTGCCCAGTAACCTCCAAAATTTGATATCTGCAGGTATCACATGGGCATAAACGTTATATTATTTATAGGAAAGGGAAAGGGACAATCCTTTTGTAAGCACAATGTACACGTTTCTATCTATAGTGGAAAAAAGGACAGAAGGAATGGGTCCATATACATTGCTTTGTCAATATTATGAATATATTTTGCCTGTCTGCTACTTGCAACTTGAAGAAATTTAGGCAACGTTGTGAATTGTGTATCTGGTTGCGTGGTTCAGATTAGGCAATACTTTTGTCTGGTTTGCGAGGTTCAGATTAGGCAATACTTTTATCTGGTTTGTGTGTTTCATAGAAAGAACAACAAAGAGAACCACCAAAATCCCATGATAGACTGAAATATAGTCTTTCCCCTACTGTTACTTCTATTAATAAATGCGCATTCACTTACTAGAAGTAACAGTAGGGGAACGATTATATTTCAGTCTATCATGGGATTTTGGTGGTTCTCTTTGTTGCTCTTTCTATTTTACTGCAAGTCTTTTGCAGAACTGATCACAGTTTTACCAGGGCAAATCAACAGTGTTTCTTTCAAACAATATTCTGGGTACATTGTAACAGATCCTCACCATGGAAGAGCTCTGTTTTATTATTTTGTTGAGGCTGAATCTGCCGACAACCTTCAACTTCCCCTGACCTTGTGGCTTAATGGAGGTTCATCTATTTACTATAAATATTCTCATTCATAAATCATGTAAATTATCACATTTCTTACATTCATGTTTGAATATTCTAACACCAGGTCCTGGATGTTCTTCCCTTGGCTATGGGGCTTTCTTGGAACATGGTCCATTCCAACCAGGAGCAAATGGATTCCTTAACAAGAATAAGTACTCATGGAACTTGGGTAAGATTATGAATTGATTCATATTTTTTCTTATAAACTTTTTTGATTTGCTTTCTTCGTTTATCTATAACTAAATTTTTGGCAGAATCGAACATGTATGGAATGATACCACGACTGGTATGCATATTTGCTTCTTAACAGTGGAGTTAAGCTTAATTAATCAAGTAGTTTTCATAATGGAAGTTATTTGGGATATTGCAGCCAGGGAAAAATTGATATTTTTTCTGAACTGGTTGGAAGAATTTCCACAGTACAAGGACTCTGAACTTTTCTAACTGGTGAAAGCTATGCAGGTAAGTGCTTGATTGAGATTCTTATTCCAAAACATTCTAGGTTCTGATTTATGAAATTCTGTTTTCAGGACACTACATTCCACAACTTGCAAGCTTGTTAATGGAGTGCAACAAGCAGCCTAAAATTAAACCCATCAAGCTCAAAGCCATTGCCGTAAGAACTAACCAGTGAATTTATGGAAAATTTTCTTACTGAATTTCCATATTTTTATACAATGATAGCTTATTTTCAATTTTGTCTCGTCTCTATAGCTTGGAAATCCACTATTAGACTTTGACATTAGTGTGTTAGCTGGTGAATATTTGTGGTCACATGGTGCAATATCAGATGAAACACTAATGTTGGAGAAGACTGTATGCAATTACTCCAAGTATCTCCGAGAATCTATTCACGGCCAACTATCTCCAGGATGTAGCGAGGTGTTCAATCGAGTTTCAGAAGAACTTGGACCATTTGATAATGATACCGAACGTGGAGATTTACTCTCGCTAGAATGCTTATTGTCAATGTCCACAGAGCAACTCAAACTCCAAAGCTTACATGGGATGATACACAAAACAACGTAAACAAATGTAGACTAATCACATTATTCTATTGTGAAAACTACAAATTACGAGACTGAAATATGTACAAATTGTGAATAACAGTAGGAAGATAGCTAGGACTGAAACTAGTGGCGATCCCTGCCTTGCGGGGAGAATATTTATGTATCTCAACACCCGTGAAGTTCAAAAAGCACTCCATGCCAATACAACTCATCTGCAATACTACTGGAACTCTTGCTCCGGGTGTGTAACTCAGCAAACTTTTCTTCCTTAAACACAATTAACATTCAAGCATTAAACTAACCGAGTAAATGTTTTGCAGGCCACTTGAGTACCAAAATGAGAGCTTAGAAATAAACATCATACCACTTATTTCTGAACTTATCATGGAAGGCATTCCAATCGGGCTTTACAGGTTCGTTTTCCCTTGTATTTCAGCTTCACTCTCCAATTACTATCTGATTATGTGTTGTCCTCAATTTTCAAGTGGTGACCAAGACTCAAAAGTACCCTTGACACAAACAAGGATAATTGCTAATATGCTGGCTAAGGAGTTGAAGTTACTTCCCGTTTCAACTTATGCTCCTTGGTATGATCATAAACAGGTATGTGTGTATATATATATGTGTGTGTGTGTGTATGATTCAGAAAATTATATGCATCTTTTGTACCTAATCAAGTTGATAAAAAGAATAGATTACGAGTATTTTACTAACAAAACAATCCTAAACTCGCGATAATGAATGATGTGAGTTATTTAATTTTTTTTATTTGTGTTAAACTGAAAAATGGCATTTTAGGTGGGAGGCTGGTCACAGTCATTTGGTGCACTTCGAGATGGCAAGAACATTACATATTTGACCTATACAACAGTTAGAGGTGCAGCTCATGAAGTTCCGTTCACATCTCCTTCACAAGCTCTCACATTGTTCAGATCATTTCTCGCAGGATCCCCACTTCCAAAACTGATCTCTTCAATCTAATTTTCTTGCCAATTTTTCTCTTTCGTTTTCCCCGAAACCTCCTGGAAAATGTTGGAATAACAGTACTGTGTCCAAAAGAGAAATGTTGATATTAATAAGATACCTGTAATTTATTATGATAAAATTTTGTTCCATTTGCATGATAGTCTAGTATTTATTTCCTCCTCTCTTTTTCAAATTTTGAACCGTCAAGCAAACAAACATTTTCTTTTTCTTTCTAAATCTTGTAAAATAAAATTGAAACGAGTGGCCGACATTTCTATGTCTTGATTAAGAGTCAATTGATGGTAATTCAAATCTAATCAAGCAGTAAAAAGAAAAAAGGAAAAAAAAATTCTTAGCAGGTAGAGGGACGTTGCTGATGCCTACTAATATATGCTGAAGTCTATTCTTCTCAGTTCTTTCATTTCAATAAAAATTTGAAAAAAAAAAATTTATTCAAAAAAAAAAAAATACCTAAACTCACATTCAAATAATCAATTCAAAACCTAATCTAAACCATTGACCTAATTGAATTTAATAATCACAACTTGCCCAAAAGCAACTAGCAGGAAATATTTTTTTTTCAAGTCTTCATTTCAGATCCCAATGTATATGGACCACATGTCCTCCTCTTATTTATCCCTGTAAACAATTGAATATTACTGATTATTTATGAAGAGATTTTTATAAAAAGAATTTGTATTTAAAATAAATTTAATTAAGTAATGGGGTAATAACATTAATTTATTTTTCCATTTATAACAAATGTACAGTTTCTTAATTCTTGTTAAAATAGCTAAAATACCAGTTTGATGTTAACTTGTGATGGTCAAAAATAAAAATTATGGGGATCATTTTGGAATTTACTTAACCCTATTATTAAAATTTGAGGTCAATGTCTTTGGTTTTAATAAATAAAAGAAATAGTACAATAAATAATAATAATAATAGACATGTTGACCCTTTCTTTCCATATTGTCATCAATATCAAGACATGTTGCATACAATAATAGTATACATCATTATTTCTTACTTCATTAATATTTAAAAATATATAAATAAATTTTTTTCTTATGTTAATAATCAATCTCTAGTTTCAACGTTTGTTAAATTCTTATTAAATGATGATGACGATTATTGGTACTCGTAAGTCGTAAAATATTGCCTTTGTTAATATGAAAGACCAAGTTTACCTTCATCAAATGATCCATGGTTTTAAATTAATCTTAAAAGGTTAAATGACTCCTCAAAATAAATCTGTCTATGAAATAATTAATTAATTTTGCTAATTCAACGTTAATTTGAGACTTAAACTAAAATATTAGTGCCACAATGTTTGACCTAAGGTGATTAATTACTATGAAATATGAACTTTTAATTCTCCAAGTCAAGTTTATTATAAAATATAAAGTTGAGTGAGATATGCTATATTATTATATGTAACTAATTAATATTAATTAATGGTTTAATAATCATATTGAGTCCATGGTGTATTTTTTCAAAGAGTAATAATCCAAATAGTCATCTCATGGATTTTAAAAAAAGTTATTTTTAAATCAACTTAAGTTTCAAATGGATGACACAAGTTGAACAAAAAAATATAGAAATGAACCAATATTTGAATTATGAAGCTCAGATCCCTATATACATTGTGGTCATATCGGTTAATATGAAACTTAATTTAGAAAATCATAAGATAAGATGGAGATAATGTATTATATAATTCATTCATCAATAAAATTGAATCTGTCCTCTTTGTTTGTGTCACACACATAAAATTAACAATTAGACAAAAGTAAACGGTGTTGGTATATGGAGTAATGGAGATTTATACTTGGATTTGGTATTAACTTATTTTTTTTAAATAATAAAAAAATATAAAATTTTATACAAACTAACCTAATAAAATTATATTATTATTATTATTATTATTATAGATATTATTTTATTTTAATAAATTTTTACTTAGTTTTGTAAATATATAAGATTTGTAATAACTATATAACAAATTTGTATAGAGTTAGAAATTTATTTCTAGCATTCCTATGTATTTTAAAAAAGAAATCATTGTGATACATAATTAAAAAATATTTCTTAATTCAATTCTTTAAATTATATATACATAGTTTTAGATAGAGGATGTTTGCATTCTATACAATTTCAGTGAAAATAAATATTGTTTAGAAATATATAACAATATTTTATATCAAATTTGTGTTATCTTAACATAAAAATTTACACGAAATTCGCATTTTAAAATTATTTATAAAATTAAATTCTACCTCACAACTCTTCAATTTCACATTGTATACTAAGAAACTAGCTCTTTACCATCAAACTATATATATATATATATGCTTTGCTGCCCTAATAATTGCCAGCTAGGCTAACCGTAGAGCTTAGCTAACAACTTCAAGTGATGAAAGTAAAAAATTCAAAAATCTATATATTATATAAAAATAGAAATCAACAACAGCAACAAGAAGTTCAATGCATCAAACTCACCATGTTCATTATCAAGAGCCCCGTATTGACCGCTAGAAAAAGAAATTGACAACTAAAACAATTCTGGAAAATCTGTCCGAGAAAGAAAAATATTATGGCCACCGTCCAGCCTCCAGCACCACCACCACCGGAAATATACGTTGACTGTTAGACCCATATGACGTCGTCTTTGGTAAGAAGCTTCAACGATAGTACACACAATTACATTAATGGCCGCAAATTAAACGCATCAAAGCAGCAAGCTAGCTCATCATACGAAAGAGTTGAATCGTCTAATACATAAATATATATATGCGCAAGCCATATGGAAGTATTGTACGTAGTTGGGCAGTTGACATTTTTCTGTGGTGTCTGCGTAATGAGCTAGCGATGAATGAGTAAGTAATATTTTAAGTCAAACAAAAGAAAAAAAGAAAAGAAAAGACAAATGGGATTGTAATATTATAATTGGTAAGAGAAGTTCATTGGAGATTATGTTTTAGCTCTGTATATAAGTAGGGTAATATCAGAGAAAGTACAGAGAAACTCTTCAGAGCTTCAATGGAGGTTTTGTTGAAAATGTCTTCTAGTTCTGCAGGTAATTGTGTGGTTAAGGACGAAAAGTGTAGTATTAGTGTTGAAGAAGGTTGCAGTCGTGAAACTAGAAAGGTATTCTTGTTAAAGCAAATCAATGTACGATAAATTTTTCTGCTTGTTTGTTCTTCAATTCTTTTTTACCAATTAATAGGATTGTTTGTTTGTTCTTCCTGTGTTTCAGGTCGAAAGTGGAGGACAATTTCAGGAAGTCAATGGTCTGAAATCATCTTCACCCAGGCACGAGGACTTGGGAGATAGCAAAGAGGTATGATGTTATATATATTCACCAAAGAATGTGAAATTCATATTTACAAGCCTAATTCTCCAAAACAATGCCATGAGAGTCCTTCCAATTTTTTATTCTGATGATTTTGTTATTGATCTATACAGGAGGATGAACTTGAATCTGCTAAAGCTGAGATGGGTGAGGTAAGACAAGAAAACGAGAGATTAAAGAAAATGTTAGAGCGAATCAAGAAAGATTACAAGTCTCTCCAATTGAATTTCTTTGATATCCTGCAACAAGAACCTTCTTCCGAGAAACCTAAAGCATATTCAACAACTCCTTTTTCCCTTGATGAAAGCATGGAACCTGAACTTGTTTCTCTTTGCCTTGGTAGAAGTAGTCCAAGTAAAAAGGAAGAGAAAACAGGAAATAATAATTCAACCAACAAAACTAGCAAGGAATCTGATGAAGAGATGAAGGCAAGCTTGAGTCTTGCATTAGACTCTAAAATTCAGCCATCTCTAGAGCTTGCTGTGTCAAATTTGAGCCCCGAGAATAGTTCCGAAGAGCAGAAGGAAAAAGAAGCCGGAGAAACATGGCCACCAAGTAAAGCTTTGAAGACAATGAGAAATAATGGAGACGATGAAGTTTCGCAACATAGCCATGTGAAAAGAACTAGGGTTTCCGTAAGAGCAAGATGCGATACACCCACGGTCAGTAGTTAAAATTTAATATGAATACAGTAAATTTATTCTGATGATCACTTTGAGAATTTCAGCTAATAAATTTTTGATACTCAGATGAATGATGGATGTCAATGGAGGAAATATGGACAGAAAATTGCCAAAGGGAATCCATGTCCTCGGGCTTACTATCGTTGCACAGTTGCTCCAGGATGTCCTGTAAGAAAACAGGTATTGAATTTCAACTTTTGTGTTAGAGTTGTAAGTCTGTTAACTGTATAATCTTTGTATAGTTGAGAAAGTTTTGAATGTGTTTTTGTTCTCTAATAACGAATTCAGGTGCAAAGATGTGCAGACGACATGTCAATATTGATCACAACTTATGAAGGAACACACAACCACCCACTTCCAGTCTCAGCTACCGCCATGGCCTCCACTACCTCTGCCGCAGCTTCCATCCTATTATCTGGCTCGTCAACGTCTCAGCGGGGTCCAAGTTCCTCAGCCACAACTACTGCTACCACAACACAAAATGGATTGAATTTCAGTTCTCTCTATGATAGCTCAAGAATAACAAAGCCATTCTACTCACCAAATAATTCCTCACCTTTCTTCCCAACAATTACTCTAGATCTCACAAATCCATCCTCTTCCTTTTCAAATGTCAATAGATTCTCTTCAGGCTTTACTTCAACTCCCAGATTTCCCTCAACAAATCTCAATTTTTCTTCCTCCTCAGAATCAACTGTTTTACCAACACTTTGGGGCAATGGGTACCAAGCTTTCGTCCCTTACAATCAAATTCCAAATGGGTCATTAGTAAACCTAGGAAAACAATCCCAAGAACATTTTTATCAACCTTTCATGGATAAATCCCAACAATCTGTTACCGCTGCTGCTTCTCAACAAGCTTTGGCTGAAACCCTAACCAAAGCTATCACATCGAATCCGAGTTTTCAATCAGTGATAGCTGCTGCCATTTCAACAATGGTAGGAGGCAGCACAAATAATGGAGGCCAAGTTTGTGGAGGAGATCAGAATTTTGGTCAGACTTTGACCCAAAATGGAAAAGCTTGTGGTTCAAGCTACTTCAATGGTCTGTCATCTTCTTCAAATTCTCAAACAAGATTGCCATTTCCAATCTTGAAGAGCAATACTACCCCAACAAACAATGCTAGTAAGGACCAGGGCAGTTGAATGAGTTGAAATTTACCTCATTGGATATGTGTAAATTTTGATAATAAGAAAATAACAATGACATCAAAGTGTAAAAAATTTCTTTATTTTGATTAGATACATAAATAATTTCTGTAATATTGTTTATATACAACAATATAGAGCAGTCTTCAACCAGTCATGTCTGGATTTGATCATACACATTGTCTATATCACATATTATCATGAAGAGTAACAAGTTGTATTCTTGGCGGTTTATTCTGATCGGCTATGGTTGTTAAGGTCTAAGTCAATTTTGCGAGATAACTGTTCATACAATTCTGAGCTAGCTGATGCACTATAGCATATTAAGCAAGAGTCTTACGTTGACTCGATTAAAACTCATTTGAGGTGGTACAAAGAGTCTGCTAATTTACCAACCGCTCGCTTACTTAAGAGTTCGTGACGTTGCACCATTGAATTAGGGGCAGCATGCGTTCAAATATTATAATGGAAACCTTAAGATATTGTCTCGAAGTAGGGTTTGCTTGAATTTAATTTTCGTATTTAAGTTCGATTTTCAAGTGATGATTTCATTATTGATTGCTTAATACATCGAGAGGAGACTCACGTCATTCGTATAATTATCCAGTAAAATCTTGTCACGTATCCGTATGTGAAACCCGGGATATACCGTTTTCAAACAAACAACTTCAAATGGAGAGGATGGACATTGAACTATGTCAACATGATATCATTGTTGCGTATTGTTCTTCCATTGTAAGGATGCAACTTCTCTTTGCATTATTTATGTAAATAAGTTAAATTATTCTAGAAAAATATCAAAATACTAAAGGATCACCAAATAGCACCGACAATATGGCAATTCAATCTTATTTGGAAGATCGACATTAGAAACCTATCACGCATGATTTATGCGGAAAGCCGTAACTGGATGCATTTGTATAGTTGTTTCCACAAAGACTGCTACCTAGAAAAAAGATACAGCGACGTTCATCCAACACAAGCTACTACCTGGTAATGTCCTTGGAATAGGCAAGAACCTTTTTCAGGAGAACCTTTTTCAGGTGATAACTCCAAACAATGGGCAGATACGAACAGATCAAAAGGTAATTATCACGTCAATTCTTAACAAATAATCTGAACGTATATGAGCTTAATGAAACCTCCAAATATATGGCTTGTTCTTTGAGACATTTTTCTTCACGAAACCTTCAGTAATTGATGAAAAGCTTCCTGTGGTATATCAACAGAACCAACACGCTTCATTCGCTTCTTCCCTTCCTTTTGCTTCTCCAATAGCTTCCTCTTCCTTGTAACATCACCACCATAACACTTTGCAAGAACATTCTTTCTCATAGCCGAAATACTTAAAATCCAGGAGAGAGGGTTAGCCATTAGGGAAGGATAATTATGCTCAAAACAACTGGAGAAAGAAAGTGTAGATGAAAATAAAACTGATAAGGTGAAATGTAACAAACAACAAAGATCAGATAGGAACAGTTCTATGACTCACGTTTCCCTAGCAATAACCTTTGATCCAATTGCAGCTTGTATGGTTATCTCAAACATTTGCCTTCTCAGAAACATCAAATCAAGTACTGAGGGAAAGAATCAAATAAACTAGAAAATCAATAATTTAACTGTGTTAAAAGGAAAGACCTGTCTATGAATTTCTTCAGCTTCTCCACCAGATCACGACCAACACGTTGTGCCTTCAAATTGTGAACAATTGTTGCCATTGCATCAACTGGTTGACCATTCAAGAGGATATCAAGTTTCACCATGTCAGATTGCTGAAATCTGTTAATGAAAACCATCAACTGTGCCAAAGAGGGAAAATAAAGCATAGGACATATCAATAAAAAAATGTCTTGAGATGGAAAGGAAGAGAGATTACTCTGAATCCTCATAATCGAATGACGCATAACCTGATGTTATACTCTTCAATTCATTGTAGAAATCAACAACAATTTCTCTCAGAGGTAGGCGATACTTCATAAAAGCCCGTTGACTGCATATATCAAACTGAACAATCAGTTCATAGAATGGTAAATATAACTTACAAAATAAAATCACAAAACGTAAGGAACGGATGCAGAAACCAATAAGACAATTTAGTATTGAAGGGAATAAACATATTTCAACTGCAAGTTTTATGATGAACGTGAGATCTATGTTCTATGGACTCTACAACTTATTTTAATACAAAATTTACATTCTTTCCATTTTAAGAGCATCACTATTCTGATGCAAAATTACCTGTCAATAAATGAGTAATCCAATTGCTGCCCTCTCCTCTCAGAGCAAAGTGTAATCACAGGTCCAACATACCTTGAAGCCAAAAATAATTCATTCAGAATGAATAAATACTCTGTATGATTGGAAACAACAAGTTATCCTTTAAAACGAGTTTGAGGGCTTACTCACTAGGAATGATAATTGTCGCTAGTACCGTCGGTTCCCAGCAGGCTGTAACTCGTTTTTTGGGATTGGAAGGCAATGAAGCGGGATTCTGAACTTCTACTTTGCTAAAAGTGGCACCATGTATTGTTAGATAAAGCAGTTTTAAAATAATATCAGAAGCAATACTACTACAATATGTACCTCCCATCAGAATATTCGTATATATAGGGAACTGTGGGGACTGTAGAAATGACATGAGCTCCATACTCCTATAATTATTAACAGATGGTTGATGAGAAAAAGAAATATTTTTGGAATTTCGTCAATTGCAAACATAAAAGAGGGAAAAATACCTGTTCAAGTCGTTGATGAAAAACATCCATGTGTAGTAAGCCTAGGAAACCACACCTGTAGCAGATCGCATTTAGCTTTACCCAAAACATTAAAAAATATATACTTCATACATAACTTGTTATGGATATGGTAATAATAGGAGAATGTTCTGCCTTAAGTGTAATTCAGAAGAATCACTCAGTAATGGATACCACACCTGAAACCCATTCCAAGTGCAGTGCTGCTCTCTTTAGTAACAGAGACGCTGGCGTCATTGCATGTGAGTCTGTCTATTGCATGGTTGAGTGCTTCAAAATCAGATCCATCAGCAGGATATAGACCAGAGAACACCATATGTTTTGCTGGCTTAAAACCTACATTTTGAGGGCACATAAAATGCATGTAAGAGGGAAATATAAGGACCATCACAACAAAAACTGCTTCAAGTAGAAAAATATGGCATGGACTAAAAGTAACATATTAGGGCCACTGCATCCACAACAACTGCATATTGTACTATTAAGCAAGTAAAACAATGCAGCCAAAATAATCAATTTCTAAAACCAAAAGTAGCATGAGGGAGATAGCGTAGCAGCCAAACAATAAGCCTGTCTCACTTAACCTTCAATTATTATGCTAGAGTTTAATCTCTTTCCAATTGGCAAAACCTCCAGGATAAGCACTGGTAGATAAGTGGCAATAAAGGTGAAGATATACCTGGAAGAGGCTCTACAATGCTTTTACTGTGATGAAGAGTGTCACCAATACGTGCCTCTTTTGTTGAACGCATGCCAGTGACTACATAACCCACTTGTCCAGTTAGAAGGACTCCAGTAGGAGTGAGTTCAGGATGCATGATTCCAACATCCAGAACCTCATAAGTTTGTCTAGTTGCAGCAGATGAAATCTTATCTCCTTTGCGCAGCATACCATCAACAACTGCAACATGGCAAATTACTCCTTTGTACTCATCATAATATGAATCCAACAAAAGCGTACGCATAGTTGTATCTATAATCCCAGGAGGGGGAGAAATCCGCTCTATGACTGCTGGAAGGACATGCTCAAGACCCTGCCCTGTTTTTGCTGATGTTAAAAGGGCATCACTAGGCTCAAGATCGAACATTGATTTCAGTTGAGCTTTGACACGATCAGGATCAGCAGTGGGCTGATCAATTTTGTTTATTACAGGTATTATAGATAAATTAGATTCAAAAGCAAGATAAAAATTAGCAACAGTTTGTGCCTGAACACCTTGGGCAGCATCAACAACCAAAAGTGCACCCTGACAAGCTGCCAGGGATCTTGACACTTCATAGCTAAAATCGACATGACCAGGCGTGTCAATAAGATTTAGTAGAAAACTTGATGGTTCTTGAGCTTCATTTACATCTGGGGCATTCAACTTGTGCCTGTAGAACATAGTTGCTGTCTGAGCTTTAACAGTTATTCCCCTTTCTCTCTCAACCTAAAAATATCCAAACTTCATCACATATACAACAGACAGTAAATAACTTCTGGAATAACTATATAAAAACAAACATTTCCGTTACTGCAGTATAAGTAGGGAGGAAAACTTAAAAATCTAAAAAATGAATGTAAATAAAGTAGCTTTCATATTTCTGGGGGGAAACAGCGCATCAAATGTATATAAAATATATATGTATATGGAAATGAGTAAAAAAATTGCGAATTACACCACTATGAATTATATTTCCATCCTCTAATTCTTCATTTACATATAACATAAAAAAAGATTTAACTTGCTCATCCATATAAGGGTAAATTTAGGGTCCTGAAATCCATAAAATTTTCCACTCAAATTAATATAAGATAGGTTTTTAATGACCATCATCGGGCAACCAATTCTATTCTCATAGACTAAAATGAACTAACGCACATTGACTTTTCCTTTAATCGATACCACAAACAAACTCACATTGAAATAATACCATTATTTCAAAGTAATACAAAATTAAAAGATTCCCATTTCATATTTTAAGCCGAATTATAATTTAAATATCCAAAAATTTCACCTTCATACCTGCAACTTATCCAGATACTGCGGCTGCCCATGCCCTTTTTTGATGGTTCCAGTGAGCTCCAAAAGCCTGTCAGCCAGCGTAGACTTGCCATGGTCAACATGAGCAATTATAGAGAAGTTTCTGATTCTTTCAGGTGGATATTGAGTCAAGTCTACGATAGCATTTTCTCTGTTGCCGTGTTGCCGAGCATGAGAAGAAAATGACTTAAAAAAATAATTGTGGTTCTGGCTCTGGATGAATTGGGGGTTTAGCTGGTTGGGTTTAAGGATTGAAGAGAGTATGTAGTGAGATTTTTTTAGGATTTTCGAAGCTCTGTAAAGAGAACCCATTGGAGGGGTTTTAGCGGAGGAATTACAAACGAACGACAAAAGTGAATTTGACTCATATGTGATTTTGGGTTGCTTAACGATGCCGTTTTTATCTGATAGAAAAGGTTTATTACGGATTACTCTTGAAGTTTGCTGAAATTACACTTCTATATTTCTGGAGTTGTACATATCTCCTAAATGTCCTTAAAAGTTGATTATATTTAGGGTATTTTTTGGTAGATAGAACACAATAGAATGTATTCATCCAAAAATGCAAACTTGAATTAACCTTTAGGGTATGAGTTGTAATATTTTTAATTATGATTAGATATATTTTAATTAATTAATTAGTATTTCGTTATATCATAAACACATTTAAGTGTTTGATGATTATATATTTAGATATAATTATGGGTGTGGTTTTTTATAATTTTTTAAGCACGACAGTTAAAACTTTGGAAAATAAAAGAATCACTCGTTTGTCTATATATATTTAAAGTATATTTAATTATCATAGTTTTAAAGTACGTAACATTAGTTTTAAAATTGTCATAATCATAGATCACACAAACGGGCTATAATACCAGTGAATGGAGTATAAAATTTTTGAGTAGTAATATGATTTGATTGCATATTGTTGTACTGTAAATTGAAATGTTCATGGAACATAGACTAGAACAAGTTTGTTTATTCTACTAGTGTCTAATTTAATCAGACACAGAAAGCATACACTGTGGTTCCAGAAGTAAAGTTCTTGTTACCAAATCCAACAGTGACCTTATAACCAGTACCCAAATAAATGCATCCATTGCTCACTGATACACCTCCATAGATTGAAGCTCCGGTATCATAAGACCACAAAATTCTTCCCGTCCTAGTATCCATTGCATATATTGGCCCATTTCTATAGGTAGATCCAGCAAACACAACGTTGTTGGCTACAGTAACAGGTCCGGGGGCGGTAGCATTGCTCGGATTAGCAGTAGACCACAGGACTTTGCCATTGCTAGCATCCATTGCCACCCATCCACCGGCAATAGTGGAGTTCTTGAATGGCTTGAGAGTGAAGTTTTTATGTTGGCTGTTGGCAATGTTGGTGTAGATTCTTCTCTCATCTGTGGCTGCTCCCCACATCGCCCCTCCTCCTAAGCCTCCCGGTCCAGCCTCCTACAAATATCAAACAGACTTGTCGCATGAATCATGTTCAAATAGAGTACAGTCACGTGTGGAATTAAGCTTACCATGGACCAAACGAGGCTGCCATTATCACGATCTAGTGCCCAAGCAAAGCCACTTTTCTGAACAGCAACTACAATATCATGCTTGGATTTGTTCACAAATATGCCAAGCATCATTGGTGCCTCGGCGAAATCAGCATCCGGACTAGGTCCTGGTGGGCAATCAGGATTCAAATGCCAGTTACAAGCACCAAACCATACATCATATCCTCCCAACTGCTTGTACCACATGATTTTTCCAGTGTCTAAATCAAGTGCCAGGATTGAGTTTGAGTGATTTTCAGGTTCAATACACTTGTCAGGACTAGTTGGTTTCGTTTGATTGTTTTCTTCTTCTTGACATTTTTGTACACGGAGTGGAGCTGAATAGAGGTTCCCTGTTGCAATGTAGACATGATTTCTGATGGGATCAATTGATGGGCTGCTGCCCCAGATGGCCGCTCCAGCATAGTCTCTGAGCTTGCCAAAATTGTCCGGCAACATGAAGGTTTGCCACAGGATTCTCCCGGTTTGAGTATCTAATTTGGCAAAACTGCCCCGGAATGTGCAGCATAGCTCAAAGGTAAAGCCTTCTTCCAATGAAGATGTTCCCACATAAAAAGCCCTATAGCATATTGATTAGCATATGTATGAAAGGTCAAGTAGAGGACGCCACAATTTTTGGTATATGACCACAAAAACAACAATATTTTATGCATGTAAACGGACATGAAAATTAGGAACAATATTGTTTTTTCAAAGTTATCTAGTTTGTCTCATAATAAATTTGAAATACGCAGTTGGAGGACAACATTTAAGGCAAAACACAATTTGGAGATTGATTCTGTCCAGATCTATAATTTATCATTTTAATATTACAAATTGAAGTCAAGTAGAAGATAAGTCTGACATTTTCCAGTAACATAATAAAGAAATATTAAGTTTTGATTCTCAATGGAGAAACCCTATACTGAAATTTACAGAAAAAACAAAGGAAATATGTAAGAGATTCACTAACCCTTTATAGTAAGTTCCAGACATGGTTATGAAACTTCTGACATGATCATCCAGCCTAGTAGACCAAACCAATTTACCATTTGATCTTTTAACAGCAATAACAACAGCAGGTCCATAGATTCCAAAAATGAGCAGATCTCCAGCAATTGCAGGTGTTGTTCTTGACACCGTCGTGTTGACATTGAGAATGAAACCAGTGTTGTTGAATCCTGTCAATTTTTACAAGTTCTTCTTCCAAACTACAGACCCATCAGCTGCTTTAACTGCGTATATGTAGCCATTCCAGCTAGGAAAATAAATGGAATTGTTGAAAATTGCTGGAGTTGCACTTACATCATCTCCCGTATAAAATTTCCATTTCAAATGAAGATTGGACACAGTTTTGGGGCTGATTTTTTTCTCCCTGTTGGCATATCTTCTGTTGTATAAGTCTCCTCCATGGTTGAGCCAGTTTTGTGCTGCATTTTGTGGATTTCCCTGCAAATATGTAATCAAACATCAGAAGTGATTCTGTGTTATTTTGCCTTTTAAAGTTATGCCCGAAAGAGAATGAAAGGGAGAGATACTAATTACATACAGCAGAATCTGAAGAAGTTGTGAAGGTGAGGAGCAGACAAAACGCGCATTGTAGAAGGACAAGAAGATAACTGTGGCAATATTCAGGAAGAGCCATTGAAATATGAACTAAAAGTGCTTTGAAGTGCTTCTGTCAAAGTGCTTTTAAAGTCAACCAGCTAGGCTTTTGGCTGACTTACAAAACATACCTCATTCCAAAAGTTTATGGTCCTAGTTTTCTTTAAATTATGGTCCATTTTCTTTCCTTTATATATGATTGTCAGAGTATGAAAGAAAATCTTAAGCCTTACCCACAAGTAATGAATACTTGAAAGTACAAAATAAAATCATTTGTGTTTGTTATTATGTTTATCTTCGCTAGCTTCATCTGTTATCCATTTGTGTTTATGTTGTTTTCAAATTATTTATAACCATATTAACTTAATATTGCTGAAGTATTTAGGGACTGATCACTAATGAAATCTGAAATTTTATTTGTTACTGCTTGAGAGTTTTAATGCAGGGATCTAATTTGACCATTTAAAAACATTTAAAATGTTACAATAAAAACCATATCACATATTTTGCATTTCAAGAATTTAGAAGGTTATATTTGACTTTAATCTTAAATAAATCAAATTCCCTTTCCAATTTGGAGTAACTTTTTAAAATATTTTTTAGTAGATGTATGCTATTACTGACTTTTATTTACTTTGACTTGGAGAACATGAATCCAGAATCCAAACTTATATTGTTATTGACATTATAGCCATAAATCACTGGATAAAGCTGGTTGGACATCCATTTTAGAGATCAATTTTGACAAGCAAACATGTAATTTCCAATTAACAGAATAAAATTATATTGCTGATAAGATTGTAGTTGTAATTCATTCTATGTTGGCAGTTGGCTCTGGATATTAAGAGAAGTCTGAATTTCTCACATGAGTTATAAATAACCCTATTATAATTAATCTTCAAATTGTAATAATCATTGCTTGATCCCCACACAAGATTAGCAAATGCTTATCAAATTTATCACGGTTTCTTTACAGATGTAGACATTAATAAAGTCAAAAAATATGTTACACAAAAGAAGCTTGACACCTCTTACATTGACAATATTTTGTGACAACACAACTGAAAGAATCCAACTTCCATGGCGCTTACTCGATGCTATAAAATCTATCTTCTACCTTTATTCTGCATATTTCTTCTACTTGCCATCACCGACGCTGCTGCAGGCTTCGATGTACGTAAAAAATTTTCTCACTACACATTCCATTCTTCCAATGATTTTTTGCAATTCAACGTTGTTTAGCACTCTCTAGCACAAAATAAAAAGAGTTGTTTTCGCAAATTAGAGTTGATTTGCAATCAAATCCGTGTATTAAAAATGCAGAATATTCGCAAAGTTAAATTTTGTGACGTTTGCTTTCAGTGGCATGGTGGGGAAACTAAGGGACGTAAAGCAAAAAAAGGCTGGCTAAACCATGGAGGAGATTTATGCAACAGAAGATACGCAAGCAAAAAGACTGAAATCAACCCGGAAACAGTTTCCAAAGATTCATCTGAAGCGGAAATTCTTTCCCGGAAAAAATATAACACCAGCAATTTTCAACGGAGCCATTTACTTTCCAAGCTGGGATAGAAACATCTACCCTGTCAGGGAATCGGATGGCTCTCTTGTCCGGAGAAAAAACCTGGAAGAGCTATTAGAAATGGAACAGGTCTTATAATTAATGTTAATTGGATAGTTTCAAGAGCAACTCCTGCATATTGTAGGTGATGATCTGCTTATTTTGGAATCTATGGCCCTGCGCTTGTTGTTGCCGTTAGAAGATTAACTGGGGAACTTTGTTTGGTCAACTCTGATTGATGATAATCCTGCAGCTATTATCACACTGTCTGGCAATAATTGTCTAATTGAATCCATGCAGTATTTTATAGCCAACACATTTTAGAGTTCTTAACTGGTGCTTTAATTTTTTCTGCATTTGTGTTCACAGGACTATGTTGGCACATCGTCATTAGAAGAAAGCCTGAGCATTTCAGAATGCTGCATTTTCCGGGCAATCTCTGTAAACTAGGCGTTGAAACTGGTTCTATCATGTGGAAAACTTTCATGCTGCCTGACAACAAGGACAAGACTGGAGCATACGCCGGCGCAGATCTGGGGATCAGCCGATCGTTTGATGTGCGTCGAAATCACATTTACTTTACCAATGGAAACTTGTACACAGTTCCTCCACACAGAGAAGTCATGAAAAACAGAATAATCGAACGGTTCCTATTGATTCTAACGATGAATGTGTGGAGAGTGAAAATCATTCGGATTCCAATCCTGGCTTTAGATTTGGACTGGGGAAAGATCAGATGGTATCATCAACTTGGAGGCTACGGCATATGGTGCATGTTTCAATGTTTGTTTGTTTTTTAAACCCGAAAACTCCGTACCGGCCGCCAACACTCCGGAAGATGATATAAAGGCAAACCAGGCCCTTGACTGTCCTTGACTAATGTCATGGATAGGGTTCAATTCCTTAACCAATAGATGCTCAACTCGTATCAAGTAGTATGCGGTATCAAACGATTGAATAAAATCGAAATCTGACCCTCATAAAACTTTAACAAAAAGAATCTTAAAGTAGAAATCGAACCTATAAGCTTAAGGTCTCGAGTAACAGGTTGCATGTTTCAATGTTTCCTACTCGAATTCATTTGGTTACTGATTTTGGGTTCCAATGGTGTTGAGCATACAAGTCAATGGAATTGAGCAAAATATTGTGGTTTTAATTCGGTTAAAATATTACAATCTACTAATATTAGTAGAGTACCAATGAAGATCTAATTTTTTTTTTTGAATTTTTATACTATTAATTAATAAAAAAATTTACTTCAATAATCACACGAAAAACTAAATCTTTCTCAAATAAAAAAGGAGATAAACATTTATCAATAAATTACTAACAGATACTTAAATAAATTTATCATATTCATTTTTATTAAAATTTATTATATGCGTATATGTAGATAAAATAAGGAGAGGGTACTAAGTCATTTGGATTTATTTGATATAGTTCAAAACAGATGTTTTTATTTTAAAATTCATAAATATTAGGGACAAAGTTGCTATTAGTCTTTATTGTTTTGTTATGAGGACATAGACGACTAGGCGTTGAATTATCGGTAGTTATCAGTATAAGTCGTTTTATTGATAAACAGTTGAACGCCAAGTCGTGTATAGGTTATGCATGAACGACAATAGAATTATATTTTCCATAATGGGCCTCTATTCCAATGGTATGGGCCTAACGGTTAAACTTATACGGTCTATGGTTTCATCTTAATAAATAAAAATTCTCTAAATACCCCTCAATTATTCCCAAGTGCACACATTCCTTGATGGAAAGAAGAGGAATGCAGTCAGATCAATTTAGAGGTGCCTTTAGCAATTTTCTTTGCAATTTATTTACTCCACATATCTAGTTTTCGTTTTTTTCGTTTTACTTTTTATTAACTCAACATATCTTTTCATATAACATTTATTAAATTTGATTTTGGAGTTTTTTTTTTCTTTTTTTCTTTTTTTTATAAATGGTATCATTGATATAGTTTTATTTTTAAATAAAGCAAGTTAATTTAATTTTTTTCCCATGCATATTGAAAAGTAAAATTAAAAAAAAAATCTAACGAATAAAGTCTCCATCTTTATTAACAATTTGTTAATTTAAACTTGTGATAACAACAACATATTTTGTTATATGACAAAGTCAATGTTTCCTAACTAGAAACCAAAATTTATCAAGATTGAGAATTAATTACTTGTAAATGTAGGGTGTCACAATGTCTATATGCCATAGCCTTTGGACATTCCATGTGATCATAGGCATAAATGCAACCTATCTAATTTCATTTATTATCTTAGTCTTACCAACTTTGCTATCTAAAACTATAGGGATTCTTATCATCTAAGTATTCAAACTTACACATTTTAAAAATTATTCATTTATGCTTAGTAAATCCTAGACTTATTTTTAAAAAAATTAAAATAAAATTTAAAATTAAGTTGTATTATGTTACTAACTTAGACTTTATTTAGCACAAAAGTTATAATGAAGCATATGTTGTAGAATGAAAATACTAATATTAATTATTAATTAAAAGATAAATGAATCTTATTAAAATTTTATTATTAAGAAGGTTTCAACTTTATTTTTGAAATACAATAGAAGCATTACAATCTTAAATAAAAATATTAGTATAATAAAACTATTTTGTTATTTGATTAAGGATTTTATCTATAATTAATAATCAAATTATATTTTATTTAAGAAAATATATAAATCTAGGGGTCTAGATGATAATATCCGTTATATTTTATTCAAGCCAAAGTTTCTTATTGCTAAGTCAAAACAGACTAAAGCTAAAACCAAAGACTTGCCCGGAAAAGACCAAACTGTAACTGTTAACATGCATTTCCTTTCATTGTTGGATAAACTTTAACTTTTGATTTTTCATCATCATTTTCAATGCACGCCCATAAATCTCTCTTTTACTATATTTATAGTAACTTTCGCTGCAATCTCTTTAAAAATACCAAACTGTTTTCGTCCTCTTTCTGTGAAAAAAATATGGTGAAAATTTCTTTGTCGTTGTGTTTTGTTGCTCTGATTGCTCTTGTGTTTGTTGTTAATGGCACTGTAGCTACTGGTCAGATTCACAAGTGGAGTAAAGGTGATGAACACAAGAAAAATGATGAAGAGATTAAAGTTTATGAACTTAAGAGAGGGGATTTCTCTGTGAAATTTACCAATTGGGGTGCCACTATTATCTCTGTTTTTGTCCCTGATAAGAATGGTACGATTGTTGTTTTCTTTGTGGGTTTTGGTTCATTTCTTGAATTGATTGTGCGATTTCTGTTTTTTTTTCATATTTTGTGGGTTGATTTTGTTTTGGATCTCTTTAATTTTTCTATGTGAAGGGTTTGTCTCTTATGTTATCTGTTTTTTCTGTTTTTCCAGGAAAGATAGCTGATGTAGTTCTTGGTTATGATTCCGTCAATGACTACATGGTGAGATTTTATATCTAAGATTTTCTGTGTAATTTGTGTTATGCATCCATTTTTATAATAGAAACATTGATCAGCTTGAGCTTGGGCCGTGAGCTTTGGTCTTTTAATTTATTATTTTATTTGTGATAGCTTATAATTTCTAATAGTTTTTCTTCGTACAGACTTCTAATATCAATCTTGAATCTTTCCTTTGAAATTTGCATTATTGATTGGTAAACATGATTTACATTGGTGGACTAGTTTTAGGAAAAGCTGATATGTTTCTTTGTTTTGCTTTTTGGTACAACTAAAATGTAAATTTTCTTGTTGCTGTTTTATGAATGTCAGATGGTAAGGAAGTTTGCCAAATTTTTTTCTTGTTATGATAAAAATTGCAGTTATCGAGTAAATTCAGATTCTATTAGTTGGGACATAAGTTCAATTGTGAAGAATTTTAAACATTAAATGAATATGAATGGACTCAAAGAAGTATATATAAACCGAGTAGGCTTTTTTGGGGAAAAAATAATTCTTCTTCTTCATTTTGGCTCCATAAATTTGATAGAATAAATAATCTATAATGTTTTTTCTTGTTAAATTTTCAAATATCAATCCAAAAGAAAATCATTTTTTTTAAAACCGTTTAATGATTTATAATTTTTCTTTCTTATATTGGTTTCTTAGGATTAAGACCATTTTCTTTGGATCTTGAATGAGTGGAGATTATTGATTGCATGCAAACTCCGATTTGTTGTGCTTTTTATAAATGCCTTGCCTTTTTTCTGTATTATATAAAGAGTACTCAGTCAAAACTAATGTTGTGATCATTTGACTCTGGGAACATTATGCAGAATGATACAACTTACTTCGGTGGCATTGTTGGACGTGTTGCTAACAGAATTGCAGGCGCACAGTTTACTTTAAATGGAATCTATTATAAACTTGTTGCTAATGAAAAGACAAACATGCTTCATGGTAAAATTCTTTGTTTGAGTAATCCAGTAGGAAAAAGATTGTCTTCATTTTTATAAGACATCTTAGATTTCCTTAATTATTTCTTATAGGTGGCACAAAAGGCTTTAGTGATGTTGTTTGGAAAGTGAAGAAGTATAAAAATGAAGGTGCTGCTCCTCAAATTATCTTTTCCTATCAGAGCTTTGATGGTGAAGAAGGTTGGTATTTTATAATTTTGATTCTTATTACTTCAGATATGTTATAAATGTGGGAAAATCAATACATTCTCATCCATGTGAGTGACTTGTACATGTTGATATTTCTGTGATCTTTTGTAGGATTCCCTGGTGATCTCGATGTCAGCGTGAGTTACACACTGGGTGGGGAGAAGGAACTAAGTGTATTGATGAAAGCCAAGGCTAAAAACAAAGCTACTCCTGTAAATCTAGCTCAGCATACCTACTGGAACCTTGGTGGGCACAACAGCGGTGATATCCTTTCTGAAGAAGTGCAGATTTTTGCATCCAAGTATACACCTGTTGATAGCCAATTGATTCCCACTGGCAAATTAGAGCCTGTGAAAGGAACCGCCTATGATTTCCTCATGTCTCACGCTGTTGGCAGCAGCATTCACAAGATTCCTAGTGGTTATGACATTAACTATGTGCTTGACGGTGAATCTGAAAAAAAACTGAGGAAGGTAGCAATCGTACATGATAAGAAATCTGGAAGAGTGATGGAGCTATCGGCAAATCAACCCGGCGTTCAGTTCTACACTAGTGGCCTCCTTAAGGATGTGAAGGGAAAAGGTGGCTTCATATACAAGAAACATGCGGCTCTATGTCTGGAGACTCAAGCTTTCCCTGATTCAGTGAATCACCCTAACTTTCCCTCTACTATTGTGTATCCTGGAAAGAGTTACAAGCATCAAATGTTGTATAAGTTCTACTCTAAGTCATAGATGATGTGTCATAATCAGGAGTTTTTCATTGCAAAAGCGGGATGTTTTTATATGGTTTGTTGACTGCTGTAATATCCCCAATAGGTTTACATTTTAGTTTTCCTTCCGACAATAAGAGATGTTGTGAAAAAGAAAATAGGCCTGACCACAATGAATAAATTTCTGGTAAGGAATAACATCCAGGACTTGCCATTTCAACATCTGTGCTAATTTCCCTTATATTGTCAAACTTTGTTTGCTCCATCTTTAGCAATGTTTTTCTATTTTCTTGCTTTTGTTTTCGTTATTACACAACTCCCCTACTGACAGCAGGAAATAGAACATGTTTCTGCTTTCTCCTTCAGTTGGAATCTCCAACCAGCAATCCTACCTATTCAACTTATGTGCAGGTTTCCTAAATTTGTAAAATGCATGTGCATGCATATAAATGATGATGCCTACTTGCAATTCTTAATGGTAGTCAAATGAAATGATCCCACGATTATACGTACCTTTCAGAAGTGAATAGTTTCGTTTTGTCAAACAAATAGAAGTGTGACATCATGTGACGTAATGCTTTGACAATCCATTAAACCATAATAATAGAATTAATCCTATGTAATTTTGATAGATGGTCGAAATCTCATCTACCAGCATATAATTTTTTTTTTTTAGTTGTCATATTTAAATTGGTTTAAACAGGGATAAGCATTTTACGACGGATTTTTAATTTAAATCAATTCAAACCCTTAAAATTAATAATTTAGGAATTGATATTTTTTAAATTATTATTTATATTTTAAATTTTAAATTATAAATAATAAATTAAATTATTTAATAATAAAAATTATTATTATTAATTAATCATCTTAAATTATATATAATTATTTTTTATGTGATAATAATTAATAAAAATATTATTTATAAAAAATTAAAAAAAAAATTATTTATATATATTTTTTAAATATATAATAATTAATTATTATATTTTTAATTTTATAATATAAATAAAATTAGGATCCAAACCACTTTAAAATATATTTTATTTTTTAAATTAGATTAGTTTATAATATTCTAATAAATTAAATTAATTTAAATTCAAATTATAATATATAAATTAATTTAAAATTTTTTCTCAAACCGCCTTAGTGCAGCCACTCGGAGTTCCATAACGAGTAACCTTTACAAAGTCTAAAGAGGAATCTGCAATAAAAATGGCCAAAATGCCTCGTATGGATTGATTATTGGTCAACTTTCACTCATAAGTCTATCCCTTATTATATATGTAAAGCATTGGGACATTGGTAAAGAGACCAAACTAGTTTCAGCTTTTGTGCGTTAGAAAAATGATGAAGATTTCCCTCTGTTGTGTTCTGTTGTTTGGTTGCTCTTGGGTTTGTTGTTCATGGCTCTGTAGCTACTGAAAAAGTTGGTGTATATGAAATCAAGAAGGGAAATTTCTCTGTGAAGCTCACAAACTGGGGTGCCACTGTTATGTCTGTCATTCTTCCTGACAAGAATGGTATTTCGTTTGTGTTATTTCTTTTGTTCATTTCAATTAAATTTCTTATTTCACTCTCTCTTCTGGGTTGATTTTCATTTGTGGTTATGTGTTAATTTCTTCAGGAAAGCTGGCTGATGTTGTTCTTGGATTTGATTCAGCCAATGCCTACAAGGTGAGCTTTTTATTTCATTTCTTCATTGTTTTTGTGACTTTTTCTAATTTCTTGGTGTAGAAGGAAAATCACCCAATTTCTGTTGAAGAAATACACACTTTAATTACATAAAACTCATGAAGCAAATTGCTGGTATACACGACTCCATTTAAAGTTACTGCCATTGAGGACAAAAGTGTCAGCTAAAATTTGCTGTATATTTTGTGTTACGCATATATCTTCATTAGAAAAAATTTCTATCAACTGGGAACCTTATCAACGAGTGTTTCTGTTTTCGTCTTCGTTTTTATTTTTCCCACTGTTAATAAGAAGATCAATCTGATTGAAGAATTCACATTAGTAAGAAAGTTGGCGCTTTTTTCAAAGGTATAATGATTGTTCTGATGCAATTACAGCTAAGAAAAGAAACCTCAATTGATAATCCTTTTTCAAGAAAACTTCAATATTATGTTTCCAATATTTAGGCCTACCAATTTGTAACTATGTAAAGTCCTTGGTTTTGGGAATCTGTGATTGAATTTCTGAAAGAAATACATGTTACCCACAAGTTAGCCATTAAATTAAAAATGGATGATTTTAATAAGCTGATGGGCTGTAAACCTTGACTTATACTCTTGTGTGTGATTTCTTTTAAGTTTCTTCTCATTGACTACGCGTGTCTATCTTATCTTTAAAATTTGCATTATTGAATGTCACATGGCACTGAAAGTGATATGTTGTCTATGTTCTATTTGCTTTACTCTGACCTTTGAATTTTCTCTATCGTGTTACATTCATAAACAACTGGCACCAAGTAAAATTTGGCCTCATTGATGGTACCAAAAGGGCGACATTTGATAGATATAAATAATAATATAAATATTTTTACTAGTTTACACATATTTATTCTAGAAAAGATAAGTCTTTTTTATCTTCTCGTTTCATTAGATCTAAGATCATTTGTGTTGAATCATTTAAAGAAAAGGGTAAGGGTCGTAATTCGGATGAAAACATCTTCTTCTTTTTTTTGCATATGATTCTGTATTATGTAAAGAGTTTGTAAATTACTATCCTTCCAATGTTTAGAAAAAATTGGCACTGTTCTGCAGAATGATTCATCTTACTTTGGTTCAATTGTTGGACGAGTTGCTAACAGAATCGGAGGTGCTCAATTTACTTTAAATGGAACCCATTACAAGTTGGTTGCTAATGAAGGGAAAAATATGGTCCATGGTATATTTCCTTTCTGACTTGTATTTTCTCATTTTAACAAACAATAGGAAAAACAAAAACAAAAAAATGACTTCTTATTGAATTCTTCTATATGAAAATATTAGGTGGTACCATAGGATTTAGTGATGTTGCTTGGGAAGTGAAGAAGTATAAGAAAGAAGGCGATAGTCCTCACATTGTCTTTGCCTATTATAGCTTTGACGGCGAAGAAGGTTCGTATATTTTTGTTTTCTCTCATTTTTCCAGGATTGTAAATGTTCATATATCTCCAATCTTCCACAGGATTCCCCAGTGCTCTATTTGTCACTGTGGGCTACACTCTTATTGGAGACAATCAGCTGAGAGTAACAATGAAAGCCAAGCTCTAAACAAAGCTACTCCAGTAAATCTAGCACAACACACATACTGGAATCTTGGTGGACACAACAGTGGTGATATACTGTCCTAAGAAATCCAAATCTTTGCCTCTCGCTTCACACCTGTTGACAGTGGTTTTATCCCCACCGGCAAATTCGCATCCGTGAAAGGAACTGCCTACGATTTCCTCAAGCCTCACATGTGGAGTTTTTTGATCAAAGCAATTGGCGTATAATTGCTGCAAATGGGGAAGATGAACAGGAGAATTCAAGTTCGTTATTACCGTTAAATGTGTGGATTTGACACATTTGCCCTTGCTGGATTTAAGCCTGCAGTTCATTCATTAATGGCAATTTGGTAAATTGCCAAGAAAGTTAAAAAACAGAATGCCAAGATTCCAGAAACGGTGGAGATGCTGGTGAATTAATGATTTTGTGGTTTAAATTCTTGAGAGGGTGAAATTCTTTAAAAACAATTGTTTTCTTCTGTAAACTCTCTGAAATCAATACTAGAGACTGGATCCCTTGGGTCGATTCGTGGATGTAGG
>JAVXUL010000021.1:859878-876144 GCA_035590515.1 Trichilia minutiflora
TGGTTGAATAGAAATGAGTGCTTTGAAAGAAAATTTCTGGGAAACGTTTTATATTTGTTTATGATTTCAGCCTTACACGTTCTTAGTAAGCGTTCTGGACCTAAGGAATACTTATTAGGAATCTGTGGCGTCTGTCACAGGTGGATCCCACGGGTTGGGGTGTGACATATTACGTGTGTGTGTGCTATTGTTTAACTTAGGTTAATTCTTTCTTATGATAACTTTATGTCTATTTTGAACTACTCACTAAGTCTTTTTAAAGACTTACCCCTCCCCCACCACACCTCAGTTTTGCAGGTACTTTAGTTGTTTACGGAAGACAGATAGATGGAGCAGGATATTGGGGTGCAGTCACTAGGGTTGGGTCTAGTCATGTATAGTTAGTCTGTAATGGGAAGTGTAACCCTCTCATGTATTTTCAACAATTAATAATTATGTAAACATATTGATATATAGTTATAGTTATGTGTGTATGTTTATGAACATTAAGTCTCATTTTTCAGTTTAAATGACCTAAGTCTATTGTTGTGCATTACATTATTAGTTGGGTAGGTGTCCCATATACGTTTTCATAATCCATATAAAATGGATAATGATAGATATTCATTTCAGTAAGAGGCTTAGAAGATAAGATCATCCTTATTTTCTGTTGATCATAGTTCAGGAATTTCGGGTTGTGATAATAAATTTATAAACATCTTACTATTGAAAAGGTTTCAAGAAGTACATAGAAGAATTACAGTCTTAAATAGAATGTTGTTATAATAAAATTATTTTGTTATTTGATTAAGGATTTTATTTAATATTAAATTATATAACAAAAGATATATACCTAGGGGCCTAGATGATAATATCCATTATAATTATAGGTTCCACTAAAGGACAACCAAGAAGAGTTTTCGTGCTAAGAAAAATTTTCGCACAATTATCTTTTGGTAAGTCAAAACAACTAAAGCTAAAACTAAAGACTTGCCCGAAAAACACTAAACTGTAACTGTTAACATGCATGTCTTTCATTGTTAGGTGACCTTCATATTTAGCTTTTGATTTTTCATCATAATTTTCAATGCACACCCAGAAATCTCTCTTTTGCTATATTTATAATAACTTTCACCGCAATCCTCATAAGAAAACCAAACTGTTTTATACAGTGACGGCAAATGAACAAGGCCGGTTTGATCGGTAAATACTATTGAAATCATATAATAGATAAAATCGTATGTAAATATTAGAAAATACCAAAAACACAAGTGACCTCTTATGCCTAAAATATTTCATAAACATAATGATAGTAGTTTAAAGTACATTTCCAAACCTCATATAGTATTATATTTTTATTATTGAATGTTTTTTTATATAACAATAATACATAAATGTAGGAAAAATGGTTTTCAAAACGTATGTTGATAAAACGAAAATCTATCTAATGTTTGCTTTTGTTTAAAACATTTTATTCATATAAGGAAACTAGTTAAGAGCATTTATAAAAAAACCGTATCATTTACTTATAAACAAATAATTTTCAAAACACATTTATGTAAATTTTAAATCATTCAGAAGCTTTTTACCATAAAACATATTTTATGCATAACCGTCGCTTTAAAAAAAAAACATAACCAATATATATAGCTTTGTAATCACATATGATTATAAATTATAATACACATATTTAATTTGAAAATGTAAAGAAAACATTACTAATCCCATTTACTTTCAATGCACATTAACATATCTTTTGAAACTGTAATATAAACAAAAATCATATCCATTTATTTTGAAAACATTGCTTACATATATACATATACTTGAAACATAATTAAAATGTAAATCACCTTTCCATTGTATACATATACACAATATAGATTTCAAAATCTTTTACTAACATAAAATATAGTTTTTGAATTAATAAGAAAAATATAGCCAATTACATTTATACATGAACTTGTTAAACGTATCATTGAATAGAACTAAACAAACAAGGCGAAAGTTTAGCAATATTTACTCACATATAAACATATTATTTGAGCCTGTGAAAATATAATGAAAACCCAAATCATGTCCACTCACCAACAATAACATATAATAACACATATATACATACCCGCATAACTTTTAAAATATGTGGAAGCAAAATGATATCCACTCACAATCAAATCTCATATGGCCTCCTCTTGGCCTCAATCTCAAAATCCCATTAATACTTCTCAAGTTGAGTTATAAAACATTTGGTAATCTCATATTGATACAAACATGATATAAATGAAAATTACTCACAAAAATTCTAATTCATTTAAATAATCACATTTTTCAAAATCATTTTAAAAAAACACATGAGCAAAAACATGATAAAATAAAATGTATCCACTCATAAATCATCAATCTCATAACAAGGATCTTTTAATCAAGCTTCCTAAAACTATTTGAAATAATAAAATATTTAAAAACAAAGAAAACATAAAGAGGTTCACTCACAATACTTGCTAATAAAAGTTGGATCGACACCAAATCAATATAAGCTAGGCAATGGCTTCCTCGGAATATCTATAACATGCTTATATGGATAATTATCATAATACACGGCATAAATATAATTGCGGTTATTAAAACTTCAAATATGAAATTAAGCCCTCACACTCTAATTTCCTTTGATTAAGTTACTATACAACTGGTTTTAATGCCTAGATGTCATTCGAGGATTCAACTAATAAAAAACGAGCCAAATTCAAAAAATAACATGCGTATAAATAGTAAACCCTCAGGTCATATAGTAATTCATACTCGAATACTACTCGAAACATAAAAATAAACATATTAGCAAGGTTGAGAGCCTTATTGAAAGGTTATTTTAATCCTTAATCGTTCAAATCACGAGTAATCGCGAAAATCTCCAAATTATAAATAGTATCATAAACTCTCTTTCGACTCAAACATCGTCCGAATCAATCAAACAAAGTGTCTAAAGTATAGCTTGTGTTGAATACGTGTGATTTGTAGCATCAAACAGCTTGTTAATCAGTTGAAAATTGAGTAATTTGAAAAGAAATGAAGAAAATGGAAAATTAGAGCTTTATGTACAAAACTGTTGGGCGTGAAGAACTGGGGAGATAAAATGATTCAATCAACCTTTGATCATGAAAATATAGTATAACAAAATATCTAAATTGCCCTCATATGTAAAATATCCAAAATAACCCTAACTTAAATACAAGGTATTACTGTAATGTAGTATATTAAGACATAGGAGTTTGCGTAGAACCAAAATAAACAACATAAAATAAATATATATATTGATACGAAATTTCATACGTATACCAACACTCGAACTTGTTAACTTTTGAAAGGAATTTATTATACTCCTGAGAACGTCAAGTAAAGGTTTTCTTGATCCACTATGAGTTGCCTTCCCCATATGAAATCACATAATAATGTAGTAGATCTTGTTACTAGTATTCACTAGTGTAGATATTTGAATCAGAAACTTATAACTTGTGATTTCAACATGAGTACCACCACATGTTGGAACCACAATATCACTTAATGGTTTTACTTGGGGGAGATGACTAATAGTGGGCCAAAAAATCCCTTACATGACATTCTAAAGGATATAACATATTTTTTTAAGACCCAATGAATTCGGGTGTTGATGCGTGTACGAAATTTAGCATCAATAATTTATAACATCATTTTAACCTTAGAAAGCTAAAGTATGTGACTGCTACTGATATTCTTATGCAGGTGCTATTTATGCGGTAAAGTGCTTTCTATAATCGTAAAAGTATCCAGATTGCAATTGCAGCTTTAGAATGTTTATTGAGGGAGATGTTATATATAAATGCAAAATAGGTAACAACCTCTTTCCCAAGGAATTATTTAAGCCACTAGGTGGGGGTTTCTAAATGAGCCAACAACAATACATTAGGTTAAACTTATTTTGGTTTTAAACTTGATATATTTTACATACAACTTATTAATACTCTTTTTGTTCCCTTTCCATTCTCTTGAATTATTAAATATATAGCTTATAAGAGGCCAGGTTTACTTAGACATTTCTAGTATTATTATTCTGGAAGAATGTTGACTCATTTTGTAATATATTTCCCGATAATGAAATACAAGATTGCAGCATATGGAGAAGCAGACATATTATCAACCAATATACTGAAGAGTTATTACAGACATCAGCATCAACTAGTCATAGGTTTGAAATAACGGAGTCTTTAAAGAGCCAAGCTTCTTAGGTTTTCAAAAAGCTTCATTACTGCTGCATATTGTCTAATAGATAGTAGTTCCTCAATCTGATCCAATATAGAGTAATACTGAGCTAGTGGCTTAAAAGGCTTGAAATAGAATGAGTTTGACTGCTTTATATCTGAGTTTTGTCAAAGAAAACCATTAAAAATATAAAACAAAATTGCTTCACCCAATCCCCTTTTATATATTTCCACACAAGTACCAATAACTTTCGATGTTGGAATCATCTTTGACAATGTAACTGTGGCATAAATAAATATTCAAAGGCTAATAACTAACAAAAACAAGGAAAAGTGTTACAGATTGCCCAAAATAATAATGCAAAGCCCGGATCATTATCGTTAAATTTAAATTCAGAAAACAAAATCAAGTATTTATGTGACTTTAATATACAAATAAAATATGATAAATTGATTTATAATTAGCATCACCATGCTGTATCACGTGCCTTTGAGTATGTGCGACAAATAAAGTCCCAAATTTCCTTTGTTATAGCAAAAAAATACACGTACCACTAATCATGGGATTCATGGAGTCTCATAGCCAAAACATTATCATAAAATCCTTCTCATCTCATGTTTCAAGAATGATTGAAGGTGGTTAAGCCTCCCTTTGCCTTTAAGATATGTGCGGACCACTTGCGACCATTTAAGATAGTTCTTCCCATTGAGTTTATAGGATATCTGAATATTCTATAAATATCCAGTTTTTGGACAAAATTGAATTCTTCGAATAGGTTTGTTTCAGATTTGGTATCAATGGTTGACATAATATAGAGATGAAATTCATAGCAATTTGCTTACCCAAACAGAAGAAATAAAAGAAAGTATTGATAACAACGATGAAGGTTGAAATACACAACAGAGAGAACCCTGAAATAAAGCACAAATGTGTAGCAATGAAAGGCTACTCGAGAAAGAAGAATAAATCCCAAATAGAAAAATCTAAAGTTCATATATCATGTCAGAGGATATAAGATGAAAATAATTTTGAAATTCTTCATTTATCTTCAATTGACGATACACCATATTATATAAGAGATTACAAAAGATAAAATAGGAAACTAAATTATTCTAAAAAGTATCCTAATCAAATCCCTCCATTTAAGGGATTTCAAACTAAGTATCCTAAACTATTTACAACTCATTTACGTCTCTACAATATTACTTCAAATATGTTATGAATGTGGGAAGATCAATAGGTTCTCATCTGTGTGAGTATCTTGCACATGCTCATATTTATGTGATCTTTTCTAGGATTCCCTGCTGATCTTGACATCACCGTCAGTTATACCCTCGGTGGCGAGAAGGAACAAAGTGTATTGATGAAAGCCAATGCTAAAAACAAAGCTACTCCTGTAAATCTAGCTCAGCATACCTACTGGAACCTTGGCGGGTATGACAGCGGTGATATCCTTTCTCAAGAAGTCCACATTTTTGCATCCAAGTACACGGCTGTTGATAGCCTAGTAATTCCCACTGGCAAAATAGAGTCTGGGAAAGGACCCCATATGATTTCCTCATGTCTCACACCGTTGGCATCAGCATTAATTACAAGCTTCCTAGTGGTTATGACATTAACTATGTGCTTGACGGTGAATCTGGAAATAAACTGAGGAAGCTAGCAATCGTACATGACAAGAAATCGGGAAGAGTGATGGAGTTGTTGGCAAATCAACCCTGTGTTCAGTTCTACCCTAGTGGCCTCATGGATGTGAGAGGAAGAGGTGGCTTCGTGTACAAGAAACATGTGGCTCTATGTCTGGAGACTCAAGCTTTCTGTGATTCAATGAATCACCCTAACTTTCCCTCTACTATTGTGTATCCTCGAACGAGTTACAAGCATCTAATGTCGTATAAGTGTTACACTAAAGCCATAGATGATGTTTCATAATCAAGAGTTTTTCATTGCAAAAGCGGGATGTTTTTATACGGTTTGTTGTAGTCTTCACCTTAGGTTTCCATTTTAGTTTTCATTCTCTACAATCTGAGATTCTGTGAAAAAGAATAATAGGCCTGCACACAATGAATAAATTTCTGGCATCCATCCTTGGCAATGCTTTGAATTTTCTATTTTTCTTGCTTTTGTTTTCCTTACTACACAATTTCCCTACTGACAGCACGAAACAGAACACATGTTTCTGATTTCACCTACGGTTAGAATCTCCAACCAGCTTTCCTGCCTATTCAATTTCAATACATTTTGTTTTGTCAAATGAATGGAGTGTGACCTATGATCATGTGACATAATGCTTTGACAATCCATTAAACCACAATCACAGAGTTAATCTTATTTAATTTCGCATATTGCAATAATCTAATCAAGTCCAGAATATAAAATAAAATTGTAGCTGTCATATTAAATTGGCTTGGGGGTCCATAATGAGGAACCTTTACGAAGTCTCGTAAGGAATCTCCTATAACCATTAAAAAATCAATAGAAAAAGACCAAAATGCCGCATATGTATTGGTTATTGGTCAGCTTTTCACTCACTAGTCTATCTCTTACTATATATACATATATGTCAGGCTTTGGGACATTAGCAAAGAGACCGAACTAGTTTCAGTTTTTCGTCTGTGAGAAAAAATGATGAAGATTTCTCTGTTCTTGTTTTCTTTTTTGTTGGTTGCTCTTGGGTTTGTTGTTCATGGCTCTGTAGCTACTGAAAAAGTTCGTGTCTATGAAATCAAAAAAGGAAATTTCTGTGTGAAGCTCACAAACTGGGGTGCCACAATTATGTCTGTCATTCTTCCTGACAAGAATGGTATTTTGGTTGTGTTGTTTGTTTTGTTGGTTTCAATTAAACTTCTGCTTTCACTTTCTCTCTTCATGGCTGACTTTCATTTCTGTTTTTGTGTTAAATTCTTCAGGAAAGCTGGCTGATGTTGTTCTTGGATTTGATTCAGCCTATGACTACAAGGTGAGCTTATTCTTTCGTTTCTTCATTGTTCTTGTTTCTTGCTTTAGCTTCGTCTGTCAATCAAAGGAAAATCACTCAATTTCTGTTAAAGAAATACACAGAAAACATATAAAACTTACAAAACAATTTGCTGCTATACAAGACTACACCATTTAAGTTATTGCCATCTAGGACAAAAGTGTGAGCTAAAATTTGCTGTATATTTTGTATTATGCATACATCTTCATTAGAAGAAAATTCTATCAACTAGGAAACTTAGTATTGATCTTATCGACTTATTGTTGTTATTTTATTCAATGCATGTTTTAGTTTCGTTTTCGTTTTCGTTTTTGTTTTTTCCACTGTTAATAAAAAGGTCAATTTGATTGAAGAATTCACAGAAGAAAGAAAGTTGGAGCTTTTCCTAAAGGTATAATGATTGTTCTGATGCAGTTACAGCTAAGAAAAGAAACGTAATTGATCAATCTTTTTTACTACGAAACTTCGGTATTATATTTCCGACATTTAGGCCTACGGACCTGTAACTTTTAGTCAACTTTATATTATCTAGGGTCCTTGGTTTTCGTAATCTGTGATTAAATATCTGAAAGAAATACATGTTACCCACAAGTTGGCTATTAAACTATAAATTGATGATTATAATAAGCCGATGGGGGTGGAAACCTTGACCTATATTCTTTATTTCCCCTTTTTCTTTCTCTCATTGGCTACAGTTGTCTATCTTATCTTTGAAATTTGCATTATTGAATGTCCCATGGCATTGAAAAGTTGATGTGTTGTTTGTATTCTACTTGTTTTACTTAACCTTTGAATTTTCTCAATCTTGTTATATTCATGAACAACTGGCAATAAGAAAACTTTCGCTTCATTAATGGTACCAAATGAGCAACATTTGATAGATATTAGATAATGAAAAATATTTTTCGTACTTCACACATAATGAACTAAGAGAAGATAGCCTTTTTCATCTTCTCGTTTCACTGTCATTTGACGAAAAGGACCATAATTTGGATGAAAACACCCTTTTATTTGGCTTGCATATGAATCTGTAGTATGTAAAGACTTTATGAGTTACTATCTTTAAAATGTTTAAAAAGAATTGGCATTGTTATGCAGAATGATTCATCTTACTTTGGTTCAATTGTTGGACGCGTTGCTAACAGAATTGGAGGTGCTCAATTTACTTTAAATGGAACCCATTATAAATTGGTTGCTAATGAAGGGAAAAATATGCTCCATGGTACATTTCTGCTTCTGACTTAATTTTTCTCATTCTACCAAACAGAAGGAAGAACAAAAAGAAATGACTTGTTGAATTTATGAATATGAAAATGTTAGGTGGGACTATAGGATTTAGTGATGTTGCTTGGGAAGTGAAGAAGTATAAAAAAGAAGGCGATGCTCCTCACATTGTCTTTGCCTATCGTAGCTTTGATGGCGAAGAAGGTTTGTATATTTTTGTTTTCACTCTCATTTTTCCAGGATTACTTACCGTAAATATTCATATTTCTTCAATCTTTCACAGGATTCCCTGGCGCTCTGTATGTCACTGTGGGCTATACTCTAGTGGGAGGCAATCAGCTGAGAGTAACAATGAAAGCCAAAGCTCTAAACAAAGCTACTCCAGTAAATCTAGCACAACACACATACTGGAATCTTGGTGGACATAACAGTGGCAATGTCCTGTCCGAAGAAATCCAAATCTTTGCTTCCCATTTCACACCTGTTGACAAAGATCTAATCCCCACTGGCAAATTTGCATCTGTGAAAGGAACTCCCTACGATTTCCTCAAGCCTCATACTGTTGGCAGCAGAATCAACGAGGTTGCTCCTGGCTATGACATCAACTATGTGCTTGATGGTAGCTCTGGAAAGAAATTGACGAAGGTAGCAGTTGTACGCGACAAGAAATCTGGAAGAGTGATGGAACTGTTCACAAATCAACCTGGTGTACAGTTCTACACAAGTAATCATGTAAAGAATGTGAAGGGAAAAGGTGGATTTGTGTATCAAGCTCATTCAGCGTTGTGCCTTGAGACTCAAGCTTTCCCTGACTCTGTGAATCATCCCAACTTTCCTTCAACTATTGTGAATCCAGGACAAACTTACAACCATTATATGGTGTTTAACTTTTCAACTTCTTCATACTAGTTGTTAGAATCCTATTGTCATCACAAATTTGAAGTGTTTTCCATCTGTTTTGGTTATACTATTGAGAATAAGAGGATAACAATTTAAGCCTCCATGGTTTGAGATCTCTTGTAGCACTATGATTTGACTGAATGACTAAATTTGCTGAGTGGAATGCTGAGCACTTGACATTACTTCCAAGACCAAACATACAACAAACAACGTGAAACACAGATGTACGGGGGCATCTAATCATTATTATTTTGTCTACTGCTAAATGCTACCCACTAAATAATCTGCAGCGCATGTGTACCAGGGCACCTGATCATCGCTTTGTCTAGTGCTATATGCTACCCACTAACTTTCTTCTTTTTCGTAAAAGTTATTTCAATTAAGATTTTTCAGGATAACTGCAGTTTAAAGTACAATCACATAAATTTCTTTACCCATTAAACCCTCACTACCCTTTTACATATTAAACCATCTATTTTATCTGCTATTTTATCTTTTCCAAGAAAATTTCTGCTTCAAAATTGATGAACCTTTTTTTTTTTTTCAATTGAAATTTGATAATATCAACCAACATATAAAGAGTAAACACTACTCTTCATAAACATTATTATAAGTTAATTTAATGAAAATTAATTAAAAATGATCAATGTATATAATATTTATTTTAAAAAATTTCATAACAAATTTTTATTTAAAAATAACCCACATCATTATTTTTAAACGAAAACACCCTTTCTTACTTCAATCCTTTTAATCTCTATCTTGCAACACCTCAGCAATTTTAAATCCCAAAAACTTCTACAATTTTTTTTCAAAACTCTCGAATCCAAATCAATGAACCTACAATTTTAGTATAAATGTCAGTATTTTTATTTTTAATTTTATAAGAGTTGGATATTATTCTAAAGACAATCGAATTTGAAAGAGTAATTTCTGAAAATAAATTATTACTTATACTTTAAGATTGGTTCTAAGATATGAAGTGTCTCACCCACACTGTCTCACCCACACTGTAAAGCCAACTCTATATATTATCATGTGTATTTAATTAAATATTGTTTATATTCTATTTTAATAGTTTTAATCAAATTTGGTATACAAATATTATTAATTAAATAATATGCTAATAATTGATTATATTAATATTTTTAAATTAATATTTTTAAACTATATTATAATAATACATAAATAAATATTATTATTAATTTAAATTAAATCATATATAAAATAATTTTAAAAAAAAATCACGTTTGCATTTGAAGTGGGCTTACCCACTTCAGAGCAAGCACACTCAGAAGTGAGGGTTGCAAACCCACTTCAATGTAAGCCCACTTCGAAGTGGGCTTACCTATTCTAGAGTGAGCTTCAAGCACACTTTGAAGTGGGTAGATTCATTTGAGAGTAAGCTGACTAGCCATTCTCAAGTGGGCTTCAAACATACTCAAAAGTGGACAAGCTCACTTCAAAGTCTACAATAAGAAGACAAGACTTTTTTTTTTTAAGTTGATTAAGATTCAGTTTAAACAAAAAAAAAATTAACAATCTAACACTATAATCACAAAATTACATTCCAAATATATATATTCAATCAAATATACAACGCAAAAATACAATAGTCAATGCCTACCTTAGATATGTTGGTTGGATATCTTGTCATCTGTGAAAATAATCACAAGTGGTGGTGGGGTATTTTTTTTCAATAAAAATAAAAATGTTAGGGCTTTTGGGATGGTAGTTTAGTAAATAAAAACTTTTAACGAGGATATTTTAAATAGAAAATAATAAAATAGTTATTTTCAAAAAATATTTTCTAAGATCATTTTTTAATATAAATTATGTATAATAGTATTTTTGATTAATTCCCTAATTTAATTGATAATATTATATTGAAGCAGGAAGAATTTAGACTTTGAGATCAAAGTTGGGTTTGAAGGGCACAAAAGGGGTGTAAGTGAGTCAACCTATTCGAGCTCGATTCAATAGATATTCGATTTCGATTCGATAATAGTTAAGTCAAGTTTAAGTTCGAGTAGTTTGAGTGGCTTTTCAAATTAAATTTGAGTATAATAATACTCAAATTCTTAGACTTGGGACCTTCATCAAATATATATTAAGGTATAATTAAACTGAGTCGAATCGAATCGAGTTAAATAAATTTTAAATTTTATAATAATAATTTAAAAAATAAATATTTAAATTTAATCAAATAAAATTTGAGTATATCAAATATTTTATCCATTCCAATATAAAAAATATAAATTTGATCACATTTGAATTTTGAATTTTCAAATCAGAGTAAAATTCGAATAGATTACTTCTCGGAAACCCCTAACATAAATGATTTTGGGTCTTTTGGGCGTAATTCGTCGTATCCGGTCAATTGGGCTCACCAAAAAGTTTTTGTTATTATGATGATGGACCAAATTTGACAAAAGAGGATCCAAATCCATATCTACCAAATGACCATACCACTAACTGCAGTTCTGCTGTCTACTTGATTAGGGATCTCCAGACATCTTCCTTGCTTAACTTTGAAAACAGGTTCTTTCAATGTGTTCACGCATGTATGTTCATAAAAAATATTTCTCCGTTAATATGCATTTAGTATCGTTGACTTGCAACACTGATATGCAGATATATGGAACATTTGCAGAGTAAATTCTCGTCTCACTATAATTTATGTGTGAAAATATGTTCTGTTTCGAGTACATATGAGAAAGCCAAGAGGTTGTGGATATGGTCAGAGAACAAGCAAGTGATGACTACTGCGGTGGAAAGAGGATGTAACACTTTTGTTTTCTCGTCCTAGAATCAAGAACTTGCAAGAGATAGGTCGAGTATAGCGAATTCCCACTTTAAAATTGATGTTTGTTAAGCAAAAACGATGAAAGATAATTTTTTCGAACGTTTTTATTCGGGGTTTGGTTGTTTGTACAGCAATTGCATTGATAGTGGGAGGGCTGGCATAGTTTTTGAGGTTTCGAACCCACTAGAGTTGCAGAAACTCCAACTAGCGGATGAGCAGGCAGAAAACTTTATCATTGATTTAGTGGATTGGCAGGCATGCCAATTCTCTTGTTTGTGAATTTGAAACAAAATCAACTTGACTTTGAGACAATGGGATTTGACATTTTCCTAGAATGTTTCTCCTTTTTCTTTTGTTTTTAATTAGTGTCTGGAAGTTGTTTTGGCTTTACATTTTCCATCAGATTGTTTTCTTAACAATTTGCTCCTTGGACGTTTATGACAACATTTTCGATTTAAATTATTCTAATGTACTGCTAAGTTAGGTGCTTTTTTTTTTTTACTTTGTTTGTTTGTTAGGTGATATCTGCAGAAAATATTGTTGCAACATTTCAAAGCAGTGAGAATACACTGTTTACCATCTCGAAAACCCATTTGAAGCACAAATTTTTCTTGAGGTATCTGTTAAAACTCTATGCAGAGAACCAAACAATGAAAGTTGTGTTTCAAAAGCGCAGATTCTTATGTCACTTCAAGCTTAGTATCAATTGCTTGTGTATGTGGACCTTGGATCATCTAGGTCTGGGTGGAGAGTTCTGAAAGTTGAGGAATCCTGAGCAGTAGGCATTGCTCCTTATCTTTGTCACGATTATCAGGAATATTTTGACAGATGGAATGAAGTAAGCAATCTCTTGAACTTGACCAAAGCTACTGTAACTTGAGTTAATGTAGCTGGAACGGGTGATTGAGTTTGTGTGGATCTTTGTAGCCTTATGAGACATGGTGAAGGACTTCTAGTATGTTACTTTCCCCTCTTCTGCAATTCTACGGTCATTGTGGTTTATTCTTAATTTGAAAGGGTGCAATTGTCCATTCTTATTCAAAGAACACTGTCTTATAGGTTGGATCTTTTGCCAGAGGACTTTTCCTTGTTCACTCTGAATGCTGGGAGTCAAATTACATTGCTAGCGGAGCTTTTCAAGTCAATGCGGTTAGTTTTGGTGGTCAAATGTTATGTTGTTACTTACAGCGAAAGTAATGGTGTCCGCATTTTTTGTGAAAGTGGAGTTGCATGACTATACACAACCAATTAATTAATAAAGAAGTTCTTTTTGAAATTATCAAAAAATGATTTTATTACTTGAATATGATTGTAGATTCCATGAGCAGTTCCTAAATTTTATTATTGTGTGTTATTCTCCTTCATCCTTTGTTACTGATTACTCTGGTAATTTGCAGGGTCCTGTGCATGCTTATGTAGTTGTTGCAGGAGGAAAAATTTGCTACCTTTCAGGGTTGTAATCAGGCAAATAGGTGATTGTGGTGGATCAGATAGGATGGCATCAAACAGCAATTGTTGGTCATGTGAAGATAGAGTCTAGACCTCTTATCCTTGTAGAGGCATGGCAAAGGTTTGTGTCTTGCATACAAATTATGAAACAAGATTTAGTAATTTCCTTAAGATATGTAAATATAATGGTATGAATACTTCCACTTGTGCAGAGCGATTCAGATGATCAAACTCTTTACAGTGTCATCCTACAGAATGCAGAACTGTTGCTTTGATTAGCCCCTGCCAAGGTATATTCGAATTTATCATTTTTGGTATCTTGAAGTTCGGGATTTATAATTTGCTTCCTTCATCTGATATGTTCTGCAGCGAATGGAGTACTGGAAAAAGCTATCCCTGTGAGCTCAATGAAAGTCGGTGATGAAGTTTTGCTGATGTGAGATGTGATCCTGCAAACTTGGAAATGATTTGAAAGTGCTCAGATTATTTTTCTGATGCTGGAAGCACGAATTTTGCTGGAATAGACGAGTGCCCATTTACAATGGTAGTTAAAAAATTGTTATAGAAAAGAGCTAAGGTGAACCGTAGGTTATTTAGCTTTTATAACAGATTCGTAAAACTATAAAAGCGAGGGGGTAATTCTTCATGTAATACATGGTCAGTTCTGTTTTTCCTGAAAAACCTTAATCCTCTGAAGAAAGAAATAAAGAAGCTGGTTTGATCTTCTTGGAAGTTGAGCAGAGTATTTTTCTTCTTAATTCTGTATGTTGTTCTTGATTGGATGCTTGGTTGAGTTGAATCATTTTCGTTTTGGTTTCTGTTATCTTGTTTTCTTTAAAGGAATCGAAGAGAGTTGATTCTTGATATGAATTCTTGGATGCTTATAAAGTCAGTAAACTGATAATTGAGTGTGTGTTTGTTTGCTTAAGATTGCTATTATTCTTTTCAATTTCTCGTGGTTGTTTTGCCTGGAAACATTCACAATTGTTATTGGAGCTGTAAGAGGTAAATGGGAGAATTAGTAATGGTGTCAACTAAATACTCAATTGACAAGCTCACTGATAAAAATGATTTTAACCTGTGGAAAATGAAAATGAAGGCACTGCTGATTCATGAGGGCCTGAATTTAGACAAGAAGGTGTCAAGATTGAAGGAAAGGATCTCTTGGAGTATGAAAATCATGAGATACAAAGAAAGGCTCATAGTGCCTTAATCCTATCTCTGTCAGACAAAGTTTTGAGAGAGATTCCAAAAGAGAAAACAGCCAAAGAATTTTGGGACAAACTCAACAATAGGTATTTAAAAAACAACAGCAAGAAGGCTTTATCTTAAGAAGAAAATGTATGCATTCTATGAAGAAGGAACTTTTGTTGAGGAGTGAGTGGACAACTTCAATAAGTTGATGCTTGATTTCGAGACAGGAGAGATCAAGGTTGGTGATGAAGATCAGACACTGATGATGTTAACTTCCCTTCCTCCCTCCTATGAATATTTTGTAGATATTCTGTTGTATGGAAGGATATCCAGTTTCAATGGATGATGTTAAAAATGCTTTGAATTCTAAGAATTAAACAAGAAGATTGGGCTGAGAAACCAAAATAAAGAAGGATTAATGGCAAGGGGCCGATCTGAAAAGAAAGTTTCCAGAGGAAGGAACAAAAGTAGATCAACCTCTAAGGGGAAGAAGCTGAAATACTTCTTTTATCATAAAGAAGGGTATTTTCGAAAGGATTGTGCAGATTGGAAGAATAAAAGGAATGACAGATCAACCACCTACCCTAGAAACTCAAATGGTGAGTAGTGAAGACATTCAAGACACTCTCTTGACTGCAGACAAATCCACCAAAGGTAAGTGGATACTAGATTCTGGTTGCTCTTTTCCTATGTGCCAAAATGAATTTTTGTTTACCATTCTTGTGAAAAAGGAAGGTGGAAAAGCATTGTCAGGGAACAATGTAGCATGCAGTGTTAAGTTTATAGGTTCTATGAAATTTAGGTTACATGATGGCTGTATTAGAGTATTAGATAAAGTTAGGTATGTACCTGATTTAAAAAGAAATCTTATATCTCTAAGAATGCTAGACTCACATGGCTGCACTGTAAAGATAGAGAGTCTTATGATGAGAGTGATAAAAGGTTCCCTTATAGTCATGAAAGGAACCAGAAGTGTGGGGCTATATGTATTAGATGGCTTTGCCGTCATTGGTGAATCAGATGTAGCAGTAGATAAAGCTGAGGATAGGATAATGTTATGGCATATGAGACTGGGACATCTTAGGGAGAACAGAATAAGGGAACTGGAGAAGCAAGGTCTAGTGGGTTCCAACTAGCTTGAAGGGTTAAAGTTTGTGAATCGTGTGTTATGGGAAAACAGTATAGAGTTTAAGTTTGAGAGGTCAACATATAGGGCCAAAGAGGCCTTGGAGTATGCTTATTTTGATCCCCTCTCAGTTGGCTTATTTGGGAGAGGTAAGATATTTTATGTTAGTGATATATGACTGTTAGAGATATGCCATAGAACCAATCGTGTCAGATGGTTCAGGGTTATATTTCCTTATGTATATATCTTTTGTAATTAATTGTAACCTGTTTACGATTAATTAAATGGCATTAGTCTATCTTGTATTATGTTCAGTTGCTAATTTATTTCTTTCTTTTAAATGATGCAAGATATGTCCTAGATTGTATTATGTGTCGA
>JAVXUL010000021.1:876244-887945 GCA_035590515.1 Trichilia minutiflora
TTTATATATATATATATATATATATATACACACACACACACACTTTAAGTTCTTTGTGTAATAGAAATTTCATAAAAGTATATGTTTAGAACTCCTTTATGGTTGTTTATTAATCTATAATATCTTATACATTTATTCTTAATGACTGGATTTACTTATATTTGTTTTATGATTTTAATAATTAAACTTATGAATAATCATATGAGGATTGATAAATTATGATTTATTAAGAATTCGTTATGCTTTATATCTATTTTTGTATCTTTGAAATCATGTTTTGGTAAGTATTTCATTTTTCTATACCCCTAGCCGGGAGCTATAAAGGAGAAAATTCATGTGTTCCAAAAAGCATATTCTGATATCTGATCTGTGTAGGTACCAGTACATGTGACAAATAGAAGATGAAGGAAGGTCTTATTTTGACCCTATTATCTGTATATGACTGTAGGTGTAACTAATATGTTTGATTTTATTGAAACACTAATCTTTAATTTTGATATCCGATTCCTGTTATCGGTATATTAATAGTCCAATTTTCTGTTATAGATGTTTTTTGTTTTCTGGTACTTTGCACTTGTTATGATTTTTGATTTCTATTACTTTACATCTAATATATATATGTATAATATTTGAATAAATTATGAAATATACTTTTATGATCATATCCGAATTTATAAAATTTTTTATTATATGAAAATATGAAAGCAAGTTTGTTTATCCCATGTTTTATACATTTTGTTGTGTTTTATGTTTTTTTATCCATTCATTGAGTTTTTTCAAAAACTCACCCTAATACAGTTTTTTAGTATTTGTAGAATTTACATCCAATGCGAGAATTGTAGGAGCTTGAGAAGAGCATCAAAGCACTAGATACTCAATGCAGTCACATAGGGGTTTGTATTTGCATGGGTCCATCTATTCTGTGTATATTGGCATAACGCCCAATGATGTATTTAGCTTATAACATTGTGCATACCTTCTGGTACTTGGTGTATGTTATATGGTTGGGCATGGAGCCTTACTTATATTTATAAGTTCTTTGCATCTATTGAGTATGAGTTTTGCATATTTTAATTTGCATACAAATTCTATCTGAGACTTCTAGAGATAGGATATCTCTATCTCCATGTTGAGCACGACTCCGACAATCGAGGGTGTCATTAATGTAGGGAATGGTACATCTAGCATTGTTTGGGGTTAGAATGGATGATAGAATTTTGTTTTGTTTATTTTCATGGATGGACCTTTGAGTAAGGTTAGCTTCTGTTCAATTGAGTGGCCAAGCATTTAAAAATGAGATATAATAAATTGGTAAGAAGAAACAAAAAAGAAATTTACTTTCTTACAAGCAAAGTCCAGCTATGATCTCAAATTAAGATGAAAAATCCAAGATCTATTGGAAAATGCACCAAAATTGGAATATTAACACATCTGAAGATTGAAAAAAGCCAAGCATCCTACTTATGAACAAAAAATTGAATGTTCTCGATTAATAAGAAGTTTAATGTTTATAAATGCTTAATTATGAAGAAAAACTAAAATGAGAGAATAATTGGACTTCATTAACGAGGGAGAGGTTTTTGATAGTGGGAACAGAAGGGTTGGCATCGTAACGTTTTTGAGGTTTCGAATCTACAAGAGCTGAAGAATTTCCAACCAGCGGGTGATCAGGCAGGAAATGTTGTTATTGATTTACTGGATTGGCAGGTATACAAATTTTCTTGTCTGTGACCGTAAAGCAAAATCAACTTGACTATGGAAAAATGAGACTTGAGATTTTTCCATAATGTATATCCGTTAGATTTGTCATTTGTGTCTGGAAGGTGTTATGGTTTTCTCACACATTTTCCATCCTACTGTCTTCTTAATAATTTGCTCCTTCAAAATTTATGACATCATTTTCGCCTTAAGTTACTAGAGTGTATTGTTCAGTTAGGCGTTGTTTTTGTGTTTGTTAGGTGATACCTGAACAAAATATTGTTGCAGCATTTCAAGGCAGTGAGAAAACAGTGTTTGCCATCTCGAAAACACCCTCTGAAGCACAAATCTTTCTTGAGGTACTGTTCAAACTCTACATTGAGAACCTGACAATGAAATTTTTGTTTCAAACGTGAAGGTTACTTCTAGTACTTCGAACTTAATATCACTTGCTTGTGAGTGTAGGCCTTGGAGCAAGGTCTGGGTGGAGTAGTTCTGAAAGCTGAGGATGACAAAGCTGTTCTCGAGCTTAAGGTAATTTATTTCCTGGGCTGGGCTTCCTGAGCAGTGAGGCATTGCTGCTGATATTTGTCACTATTATCAGGAATATTTTGACAGAAGGAATGAAGTAAATAATCTCTTGAGCTTGACCAAAGCTACTGTAACTCGAGTTGACATAGCTGGAATGGGTGATCGAGTTTGTGTGGATCTTTGTAGCCTTATGAGACCTGGCGAAGGACTTCTGGTATGCTACTTTCTCCTCTTCTACAATTCTATGGCCCTTGTGATTCATTCTTAATTTGATATAATTTGATAGGATGTGGTGGTCGATTCTCATTCAAAGAACACTGTCTTATAGGTCGGATCCTTCGCTAGGGGACTTTTCCTCGTTCACTCTGAATGCTTGGAGTCAAAATACATAGCTAGCAGACCTTTTCGAGTCAATGCGGTTAGTTTTGGTGGTCAGTTATCATGTGCAACTTACGGCAAAATTAATGGTGGTCTGCATTTTTTGTGGAAGTGGAGGCACATGACTGTACACAACTAGCTAATTAATAAAGAAGCTCTTTTTATAATTTAAAAAAATTGATTTTAATGCTCGAATATGATTGTAGATTCTGTGAGCAGTTCCTGAATTTGGTTAGTACAAGTTATTCTTTTTCATCATTTTTACGAATTATTCTGGTATTTTGCAGGGACCGGTGCATGCTTATGTACTTGTCCCCGAAGGGAAGACTTGCTACCTTTCAGAGTTGAAATCAGGTGAAAAGGTGATTGTGGTGGATCAGATAGGGCGGCAGCGAACAGCAATTGTTGGCCGTGTGAAGATAGAGTCTAGACCTCTTATCCTTGTGGAGGCAAAGGTTTTGTCCTGCATACAAATTGCGAAACATCATTTAGTACAATACTTAAAATTTAAGGGTGTGAATACTTTTACTGGTGCAGAGCAATTCAGATGATCAAACTCAATACAGCATCATCCTACAGAATGCAGAAACGGTTGCCTTGATTAGTCCCTGCCAAGGTTTATTCGAAATTAGCATTTTTGATTTCTTGAAGTTCGCAATTTATTCTTTGTTTCCTTCATCTTTTAAACCTTGCACGCCTATATTCTGCAGGGAATAACGGGCAGGAAAAAGCTATCCCTGTCACCTCACTGAAAGTGGGTGATGAAGTTTTGCTGAGGGTACAAGGAGCAGCCCGGCATACTGGAGTAGAAATTCAAGAATTCATTGTTGAGAATTGAAGTGAGATAATATAGTTGAGCAAAGGATATTTGTTCCTGAATATTGCGAATATGATAGAAAAGAAGATTTCCTTCCTGCTCAATGCCTTGCATCTGCATATGAAAGTCATGAACAGATAATTTTATCATGCAACTGTAAGAATATTGCTTCATGTTAAGTGAATTGCACCTCCCATCAAAAGTTTTGTGCGAGTGGTTGTAACATTACCTTTTATACATTAGCCAATTCTTTCTCTAGAGAAACACTTGATAGATACTTCCATGAATTGGGTCAGCAAGCAATTATAGTGTGTTTTTCTTTTCAAAAAAGTGCTTTCTACCGGATAATGTTTTCTACAAGAGGCACTTCTAACATCACCTGACAAATATGTTGAACGACTTAACAATCTTACATAGTCTCTACCTCTCTCTGAGGATATGAAAATAAACACTACGTTTACCATTATTGTCAGTGAGAACTAAACTTACATTTGACATCAATCCTCCAATGACAAATTTATATATATCTAAAATTTACTTAACGTGAACAACAATGATAAAAAGTTTCATCTTACGTAAGTTTTGATTTAACAGGTCGTTTTATGTGCAGAAAACGCCCACAGATCTTGACTCCTGTTGTTTACCTCAATTCTAGGCACCAGAAGACGTGGCAATCCATATACTTGTGTTTATGAAGTTTTCATAGGACCCAATACCGAGAAAAGTTTAATCCTCTTCCGAGTCTAACAGCATAGGGACGTAGCAAGCGAAGTACAAGTATCAAAGCACTGCAATTTCATGGGCCGTTTACCATATACAAAATGGCATCCCTGACCCTGATCAAACTTGGCTTTGTATAATACACTTAAAAGACAATGATCTCTGACATTTTGTCAGCATTCAAATTTTTTGAGTGTGAATTAACTGAAAATGTATTCAGGTACATATTACAAATCGGGTGAATTATTTTTCCATTAGCGTGCATTTTGTGTTTTGATGTATTTGATATTGTTGTTTAACTGTATCCTTGGTTTGGGAACTGGTTGCTCATTGTATCAAGTGTTTGCATTACCCTTAATCAAATTTTAAAACCAATGATAACCTTGTTCATCTGTAAAGAGGTGGCATCACACTTGATATTGCTAATTGTAATAAATTGAGGCCTAATAACTTAATATATTAAAGCGTATTTGAAATGGAGAAAATATTTTTCATAGATGATTAGTACTTTCGAGGATAATATATGGGTTATGCTATGGATATATATTTTATATATATAAACCCTAACTTAATTTATATATATATATATTATATATATATATATATATATATATTTGTAATATGTTGAAAAATGATTTTACATGTATTTATGCTATGGATTCCTTCAATTCTAGTGTTTATGGAGTTTTCATATGACCTAATATTGAGAAAAATTTAATCCTCTTCCGAATCTAACTGTCTGGGGATGTAACAATCGAAGTATCAAAGCAATGAAATTTCAAGGGATGTTTACCGCATACAAAATGGCATCCCTGATAATACGTGGCTTTTGTATAATACACTTAAAAGACAATGATCTCTGACATTTTGTCAGCATTCGAGATTTTTGATTGTTAATTAACTGAAAATGTATTCAGGTACATATTACAAATCGGGTGAATTATTTTTCCATTAGCGTACATTTTGTGTTTTGATATATTTGATATTGCAAATTATTATAAATTGAGGACTTATTGTTATTCATTGAAATAAAAAAATTAAAAAAAATCTCATGTCTTATTATAAAAATTAGTCTTGAAAGACTTGTATTCGTGAATTATGATGTTATGCTATGTTTTAGCATTTTATTATTAATCTGATTACAGCATCTTGATGCAAATGCAACGATAATAACATATTAGTATGTATTCTCTAATAAAGGTCTAATGCCTAAAAATTAAGTGCTGCAAGTATTAAAATCATTATTCATTATTTGATAATTTGATTGGTAGTCTCCACTCTTAGACTACGGCCCATTCAATGGGTAGAGTTTATAGTGTATAGAAGTGGACTATTCTCTAAATTATGGCTATAATGGACTGAAATTAATTTGTTAATTCATTTGATCAAGTCTTCAAATTGTGTGTTCATACAAATATTATTTATGTTAATAATAGGTAATTATTTTATATTAAACTAATCCTTCAAGTTGTCTAGGCCAAGGATTTAAATACTTATATTGACTATTTGAATAGTCCAAGATATTATAATTAAAAGTGTAATAGGATGGAGTCGAGTTGAATCGATATAACGAACTATTCAAACATAATTAGACTTAAAACCTTAAAGTTTAAGTTTGATTGGGTTTATATTTTTTTATATTTGATTTATTTTATTAAAATATTCGATATACTCGAATTCAACTCAATCAGGCTTGAATATTTATTTTTTAAATTATTATTATAAAATTTAAAATTATTTATCTCGATTTGATTCAATTATACTCTTAGTTAATATCTGATTAGACTCGTGAGACTAAAGATTCGAGTATTATTATACTCGAATTAGACTCAAAGATCCACTCGAACTATAGATTGACTTGACTATTGTTGATTCAATTCGAATATCTACCAAACTGAGTCTAAGTAGCTTAATTTGCTTACACCTTTAATTATAATAGGTATTGATCATGGACCAAATCTCTCTATGGATATATATATAGTAGTTTATTCATTTACTCAACATCATCCGAAGCATCCAAATATGTTTATGTATCATGAGTCAATAAACTATCTTTTTGTTGATCTCTCTCTCTAGCTAAAAATAAATGAAGAGAATGTTGAAAATTAAGGCCTTAAGTAGATAACATTACCTGTAAACCTAGGAGTAACAAAAATCCAAATCTGGTCTAAATATTATTAAAATCATATTCATATTCACATGAAAAAACCTAGTATAATATTTGCATAAATATTTGGCTTTTGTGCAGAGCGAATATGGTATTAATATTTTGAATCAGGTTATCAGAATTCTTGAATATCCATAAAAAATTTTGATTTGTAGATTTTATCTATAAATTATAGTGTGCGTATATTTACCATTGTATATATTTTAATAACAGTATGAATATAATTTTTTGGATAACTCGGAGTATTCGGACTTTGCTCCGATTGACAGACTTTGTCTGACTAATCTCCAGGAAGATATTAGCTGAGTATATCATTGTTCAGACATTCTATTTAAATTACAAGTGACAGGTTGGAATCGAACCCAGGACGTGCGCTCAAATCAAACATTCCAAGCTCTACCCATCATCATTAGGCTATACTTGTGGGTGATAGCAGCATGAATACACTAAATATAAATATTTTGGCAAGTAATCCATCAAAATATTGTGGCATAAAACAACAATTTTTCTTTTTTTAACATGATAACACTCTTGAAAATAAACTATAATGTAAGTTATTTATATAAAATATTCATAAGCTCGTAGCAAATAAATTATATTATCCATAATAGATAATAGCAACATCAAAAAGAAATTATTTATACCATTAGTTATACTTATATAATTATTCCACAGATATTACCAACTAACTATAATTTTTAAATCTCAATACCCATGTCAATTACATTTTCTACTTATATATGGATGTCTGATCTTAACAAGTCCGACATGCAGAGAAAAAAATATAATTATGAACATTAAACAGCTTTTAGTTAAGTAAAGAAAAAAATTTACTTATATCAATTATCATTATAAATCTAATCTTCTTATGAGTTCCCTTAAACTATAATTTCTATCTTCTTTAAGTACAATTACATAGTGTTTGGTGATGGCTCAAGCAAGGACCATGGGTAGGGGGTTAAAAGCTTAATTGATGATTATTTCTAACACATGCATTACCCCCAAAGTATTAATAAAGGATTCTCTAATTTTTTATAAATAAATACAATTATATATAAAAGTATATCGATTTTTTATGTACAAACACCTACTTCATGAATTTGAAGAGCAAAATAAGGGGGAATGATAGATTTTCCCCTGTAAAGTAAAAAAAAAGCCATACACCCCCCTATGATGTGTGTGTTTTTTTTTTTACTTTATACGAGGAATTTGGGATTCTCCCAGTAAAATAATCAATATGTGAAAAATAATAAAATATATAATTTATTATTAAGATTTACGACAATCAAAACAATTTATCGAAAGATTTTTTATTCTCGTAAGTTAAAGAACACTGTCAGTTATTCAATAATCAAGAGATAGAATAAAAAAGATAAGCTGAGATTTAAACGTAAATAATCTAGAGTAAGAGTTTATTAAGATTTTAATTTGTCTTAATTTTTAAAATTATAAATTTTAAATTAATTTATTTATTATTTATATAATAATTTTTTTTATAGTTTAATTGCCTAAGGTGTTTAGTTTTTATCTTATACATTAAGTTTAATTCCAATAATATGGTCGTCTGGATTTAAATAATTTTGTCATCCCTGTGCAGACCATTATGCTCATCAGAATAGTTGAATTCAGTGATGTTGACTCATTGGTTGAGAATGGTAGATATGGCAAGATATTGCTAGGAAATTCAACGAAATTCAAAGTCTAATTCAAGACGAGCAAATGGGGTACAAAGAAAATACTATATGCCTAAAATGAGTTTAAACCAAGAATTTTTTAATTTAGGACCTTGGGCTGGACTTTTAATCTAGGCCTTTTTTTTAATGGTATGTCCACTTTACAATCTACAATTTACAATTTCACGCTACAATAAATCAAACGATCATTTTTATGAAGTAAAACTATAATTTCAAATTCAATAATTATTAACCAATTTATAATTTAGACAAAGTACATTATTTAATTGATGAAAAAAATATTAAGCAATTAAATATGAATAAAATGACAACAAAAAGCAATGCAAATACCTAAAATATACACATTATACCAAAAATATACATATAAATATTATACACAGTTATCTTAAAAGCAATAAAAATTATCTTAAAAAATAGAAACAAAGCAATAATAATTTGTCTTTTATATGACATACTAACAACTGACAATCATACTTTTAAATTTTAACAACTCATCTTTCACATATTCCAAATTCTGACAACCAAAAATTTAAATTGTAACAACCCATCTTTCACATGTTGCAATTTCTAACCACAAAATCTTTCAAATGTTCCAAGAAATTTCAAATCTTTCACATCCTAACAACCAAAATTTTAAATTTTAACAACCCATCTTTCACATGTTGCAGATTCTTACCACAAAATCTTTCACATGTTCCAAATTCTAACCACCAAACTTTCAAATTTTGACAATTCATACAACTTATCTTCAAATCAATGTCAACTTTAGTCTAAAGCAACAAGTGCACATAAAAAAACTATTAAAAAAATTATAGGGAAATAACAGAAGAACTGACAAAATAAACTGTGAAAAGTACATAATAACCTTTTCTTTTTTTTTTTATAGAGAATAGCAACGTCATATTTTTTTTTGCATTTTTGGGCAAAATCAGTATTACAATGAGTCAATGACTGTTATCTAATTTTAAAAATAAAGTTCAATAACAAATATTTTTATTTTTATTTTTTTTATATGTGAAAATTTTTAATTTATCGAATCGGAAACATACATCAGTTGAATTAGTCTATCGTCGCGTCTGAAAAAATAATTCAGATAAAATTCATAATATGATTCCTTTAACTCTTCATCTTGCTGATATTCTCGGAATTCAAACTTGAATTTTTTTAAGAAATCAGATTCTTATCACTGAACTAAGTCTCAAGAGAGTTACTTTTATATTTTTTGTATTCTATTGTTTTGCATTTAAATATTAGTTACAAGTAAAAGGTGAAAGAAAATTTGTAACATTTAGGAATAATTTTAATATTCAAATTAGAGATAAAAGCAATATCCAAATTTATTTGTACCCAAAAAAATTTGAAAGATTCGGATTTAAAAATATTCGTTCTACACATAGTCACATATTAATAATGTGAATATGGCATGTCTAAATGAAAACTTGTATAGATTGTGAGTTGAATTTTATATAACTCACATGGATTCAACCCACAACTCGAATTTTTTCACATATTAATAATGTGAATATGGCATGTCCAAATGAAAACTCGTATAGATTGTGAGTTGAATTTTATATAACTCACATGGATTCAACCCACAAGTCGAATTTTTTAATATATATATATATATATATTGTATTATATTTAATTAATAAAAAATTAAATAATTAATCATTGTTTATTTTTAGTGACTACTGTTGGTTGAAAATTTTATCACAATAATATTATTATAATTACTAATACTAATCGTTTTCTGTAGATATGAAGTTAAAATTTTAACTTTAGATTTAATAAAAATAATTAGTTGTACAATAATTATAATAATATTATTGTGTGAAGAATTGAATGAGAACCGTATGTAATATAAAATAATATTGAAAAATTTTGACCGACAGTGGTAGACAACGGTCGACAAGGATTTAGAAAAAAATAAAAAAAATAAAAAAAGTGTCCTTAGAAAGAGTCCAAGAGTAAGTCAATTACATAGAGTCGGTTAGCTTCTGGCAACTGATTGCTGCCATTCCTATAAATCTATTCTTTTGTCAACCTAATTAAAATTTTCTCAGAGCAGCTTTCCATCGCAATCAAATAACCTCATCAATCTCATGAAAACCCAGTTAAGATTCTTACCCACTTAATTGTATATCCCGGTCATCACCTCACAAAGAAATTCAGCCAACAATTGATTTTCGTTTCCTCGCCAGTTGGATTGATTCAATTTGATTCTTAAGGTAATTAAAGATGGGGTTCGTTTTATGTTTCTGTTTTAAGTACATTTGCTTTCGTAAACGAAATTGAGACTATTATATAATCATTTGTTTTTTCGCTCAATAATTTATTTGAATTTGAGTATGGTTTATGGATCTGTAAATCTGATGATCTCAATTTTTAATTTTTTTTTATTTGTATATCATAGGAACCAACAAATTAACATTCAATAATTATTATGTGTTCTCTCAGTTTAATGTTTTTTTTTTCTCAAGATATTAATGTTAATATTAGCATCTATCTTTAGCAGAGTCCTTTTGGTTTGCTTGAATGTATCTGCGAGGTGAAGTGTTTAATACTAAAAGATTTTTTTTCTATGATCTCCTTTGTTTTCTTTTACTTAGACGTTGTCAAAGAAAAGTTTGTACTTATTGAATTGTATAAAGAGGAGTTCAAGTTCTACGTATATTCTAAAAGTGAAGTTCAGACACTACATGATTTGTATAACTTGTAGTCAAAAATTGAAGGATTTTGAGCAACAAACAAGATTGAATTTACAGTTTTGCATGGCTTAAATGCTAGAAATTTTCACTAGAAAACACACTAAACAATTAGTCTATATTTACAGCTTTCAATGAAGAAAATTCAAAATCTTTCTCCATTTTGTACATGTTAATGACTCTTGCAAGCCTATATAAAGGCTTCAACATTGTAATATTTCAAATAAGTTATCTAAGGGCATAGAGAAGCTAATGTAATATATCATAGCTCCTAAGCTTATAACTAAGGAGGAAATTATACTTTTTTTTTAAATTTTAATTGCATTTTCATATTTTTTTTTTCTCACATATTTTGTTTCAGTTCTAAAACATTCTAACAAGTTCAACAAAAGCAACATGGAGAACAAGGCCATGGAGAGAACTAACAGGGCAAGAGTTGCTTTAATGGAGCTCGTTAACATCATCAGTGTTCCAATGTCTCTTATAGCTATCTTGCGTCTTAACATACCAGATATCATCTGGCAAGGAGGGGCTAACATTCCACTCTCAGCCTTTCAGATTCTTGAACGTATATTGCCTTCTGGTGGGGGAGATGCTGCAAATTTACAGCGAATACTCCGTTTGCTTGCTAGCCACGGAATATTTAAAGAGGAGATCGGTGTTGATGGCTCAGAAAAAAAGTACAGTCTCACTGAAATTGGGGAAATCTTGGCAACTGATTCTGAAGGTCTATCACATGCACCTTATTTTTTCCAACATCATCAGGTGCACGAGCAAAACTCTTAATGTTAATTGAAAGAAACATCTTACTTTCATTTTTTATTTATGATAATATTCATAATTTCATTCTTGCACAACTAGGATGAATTGTTGAGAACCTGGCCTCTGTTGCACGAGGTAGTGGTAGATCCCACTAAAGAACCTTTTGTAGTTTTGAACGGCGAGCCACCTTATAGTTATTATGGGAAGAAGCCCGGACTGGAAGAGTTGA
>JAVXUL010000021.1:897375-907684 GCA_035590515.1 Trichilia minutiflora
TATGGTCTGTTCTTTGTTTTCTTTTACTTAATCTTGCCAAAGAGAAATTTAAATTTAAATTCTACTTGTTCAATTGTAAAAGGAGTAGTTCATGTTCTACTTAAATTCTATAGAGTGAAGTTCAAATTTTACTTGATTGGGTAACTTGTAGTCAAAATTGAAAGATTTTGAGCAACGAAATTACAAACCTGAATCTATAGCTTTGCATGGTTTAAATGCTAGCTATTTTCTCGAAGATTATTTTCTCTAGAAAACATACTAAACAATTAGTCTTTATTTACAGCTTTGAATGACGAAAATTAATCAAAATTAAGTGATTTTCTGGTTGGACTTGGTTTCTTAATTAGCTATATATACAATGATTATAGTTGGTTATCAAGATAATTTAAAATCTTTATCCATTTTCTACGTGTTAATGAATTGTAAGCCTATATAAAGCCTTCAGTATCTTCCTTCGTGATAAATATATCAAATAAATTTGCTCATGGCTTAGAGAAGCTAATATGTTTTATGATAGCTCCTAAGCTTGTTAAGGAGGAAATAATACATTATGTATTATTATGTATTTTACTTGCATTTTCGAATTATTTTTTGCTCATGTAATTTGTTTCAGTTTCTAAACTAGTGTAACAAGTTTAACAAAAGCAACATGGAGAACAAGGCTATAGAGAGAAGTAAAAGGGCAAGAGTTGCTGTAATGGAGCTCGCTAACATGATCAGTGTTCCGATGTCTCTCATGGCCGTCTTGCATCTTAACATACCGGATGTCATCTGGCAAGGAGGGGCCAACATCCCACTTTCCGCATTTCAGATTCTTGAACATATATTCCCTTCTGGTGGCGGAGATGGTGAAAATTTACAGCGAATACTACGTTTGCTTACTAGCCACGGAGTATTTAAAGAGGAGATTGGTGCCGACGGATTGGAAAGAAAGTATAGTCTCACTGAGATTGGGAAAATCCTTGCAACTGATTCTGAAGGTCTATCGCACGCACCTTATTTACTCCAACATCATCAGGTACACAGCGAAACTCATTAATGTTAATTGAAGGATATATCTTAATTTTTTTTAATTTATGATAATATTCATAATTTTATTCTTGCACAACTAGGATGAATTGTTGAGAACATGGCCTTTGTTGCACGAGGTAGTGGTAGATCCCACTAAAGAACCCTTTGTAGTTGTGAACGGTGAGCCACCTTATAGTTACTATGGGAAGAAGCCCGAAATGAAAGAGTTGATGCAGAAAGCTATGTCCGGAGTATCTGTGCCCTTCATAAAGACTATTTTGGATAGCTACGACGGGTTCAAAGGTGTGGGGCGATTGGTTGATGTGGGTGGCAGTGGAGGTGACTGCCTGAGAATGATCTTACAGAAACACCATCATATACGTGAAGGGATCAACTTTGATTTGCCTGAGGTTGTGGCCAAAGCACCAATTATCCCTGGTCAGAGATAACATTCATTAACATCAACAACCTGTATTATTTGTAGTTTTTTTAAATTTAATGATTCTAATCAATGACCATTGGTTATATTTTTCCAGGGGTGACTCACGTTGGCGGTGATATGTTTAAATCTATTCCCTCTGGTGATGCTATATTCATGAAGGTGCGCTAGCTTTGAGCTAATTTTCTTCAAGTTATACTGAAAATTAAAGTATTTGGTTTTTGATTTTTTGTTCTTTGATTGACAGTGGGTTTTACTAACATGGTCGGACAATGAATGCAAGCTGATCATGGAGAATTGCTATAAGGCACTCCCTGCTGGAGGGAAACTAATTGCCTGTGAACCTTTGTTGCCCAAGGAATCGGATGATAGTCGTCAAACACATGCTTTGTTAGGAGCAGACATCTTTGTTATGACAATGTACAGGTCCAAGGGAAAGCACAGGACTGAAGAAGAGTTTAAAAAGCTAGGACTCTCTGCCGGTTACCCCTCCTTCCGAGCATTCTATGTTGATTATTACTTCACCATTTTGGAGTTCCAAAAGTAAATTTTTTAAATCTACAAAGGGCTAGTCCAACAAAATCTTGGAAGGAAAGGAATAGTTTTTCAGGACAATATTTTAAATTCCTGTGCAATTTGTTTCGTTCTTTCTATACCAATTACAATAACGGTACAGTATGTTATTGCCGTTTCCAGGTTAAGAAAGCAAGACAAGTTGAAATTTCCAAGCTTTCCTTTTACTTTTCCAAGCTTTCCATTTCACTTTCTCGGAGAATAAGTCTATGTTGCAATGATTATTCTGCACGTGCTACCATCCCGCCTGCAATGATTTGAAGTAGAGTTGTTAAATCCATTGCTCCACTAATTTTTGGTAAAGTAGAGCTTCCTTTTCTAGCTGTATGAACGATAATTCAGCTTCTGCAACATGAAAAATAATAAAAAAGTTCCATTATCTTTTGATTTATTCTGGTAATATCTTTTCCTATGCTTGGCTTTCCTATTGTCGCGCTGTTTTTTGTTTTGAAAATTAGGCGACCTCCAAGCATATATTGTGTTTTCTTTACTTACATTGAACTATTACCAGGAATGGTGAGCTAGTGTTGTGTCAAGACATCGCAAGTAATTATCTCGAATGATAGTAAGACTTTTACTTTAGTACCTGTAAAGTCAAATGCATTCAATTAACATTAGTAAAATTTTCCATTGTGCTCCGTAATCTTAACCTGTCTCAATATATGTTTCGTATATTTTTTAATGTGATTTAAAAATACAGAGAGTATTTCGTAAATACCAATTTTTGGCAAACATTTGATAAGCATTCACTCTAAATTCAAGCTGTCGAGCACAATTTTATTTAATGAACTTGTCATGTTAAACCAAATAAATTTTACTACGTTTTCGTGTTTAAAAAATTCGAAAACAAGACTGACAGGCCAAATCTACTCTCACATAGTAGTATAAGGTTCATATATGAGCAGATCAACATAGTAAACCATATGCATTGTTCAAGTGGACGAAGATCTGTTTAATTTGCGGCTGATAGGTTTGACAAGTACAGTAGTGTCAAACTTTTAGCCGGCCTATAACTATTTTATGCCAATGTCTACAGGTGTGTTACAAATTTTATCAAAAAATATTCAGGATATAACGTATACTTCATATATAGGTTTATGTTTTCTTAAATCATATATCTCAGGTGCTGTCCCTGAATACATTGGAAGCTTGAAAGTCTTGCTACTATAAATTTTTCTTACAATAATATCACTGGAAACATTCCATAACAAATGGGTGGTCTTACAAAACTCCGAAAACTTTATCTACAAGTTAATACTCTTAGGTGAGTTACGAGTTTGATATAAAAATATATTCAGAGGATATATATTCAAATGTTTTCTTAAATCATATTCCTTAAATCATATTGTACAGGGATTATCCCAGCAGAAGTCGGGAGCTTGAAAAGTCTTCAAACTCTCCTTTCTTCCTGCAATAAAATCTCTGGAAGCATGCCGTCACAAACTGATGTTCTTACAAAAATTAGCAAAATTGTTTTGTATGAGAATATTCGTACAGGTGAGCCATCAGCCACCATATTCATCAATTATCCAATTCTGTCAACGCTTATATTTACTTTTTTCTTCTACAATTCAAACAATTGCAGGTGTAATTTCTCTTGAATATTGGCAACTTGAAGGTTCTGATTTGGCTGTTTTCTGGACAATAACAACCTCTCCGGACCTATCCCTCCAGCGCTTCATCACTTAAACATATTGCAACATCTGCGAATCCATTGTAACAGCCTTGTTGGTCCAATTCATTCGACTTTAGGCCATTTAACGAAACTTTATTCGCTAAATCTGTCCTAAAATTTACATTCTGGTCAGATGCCAATTACAGCTAGAAACTCTCCAATCCCGCAGAACTGTTTCTCTGATAACAAGTCCATCAGAAATAGCAACCTTAGAAACCTAAATGTTCTTGATTTGAGGTACAACTTTATTAATGGGACAATTCTTTCCTTACTTGGAGACATGCCAGTTTTAGAATATTTATATCTTTTCTTCAATAACATTTCTTGCAGAATTCCTGAATTTCATTTGTCACACAATATGTTGGAAGGTAAAATCCCTATTAAGTCTTTAATATACTCACCATCCTGAAGCGCAATATGTAGGGAACAAAAGTTTATGTGGTCACTGTAGAGATTAGGGCCTGAGAGGAATAGAAGATGAGGGAAATTGATTGTGATTCTCATTAATGTGAAAGACAAATATACAAGATATTTATACCAAGGGTTACAAGCTAAATAACGTAGTTAACAGGCAATTGAATACAAAGATATAAATAAATATACACCTAATATACAGCTAATGTACTCGGTAAATATTAAACAATAAAACAGAATTTTACATTCCCTTACACGCCCCTTCAGGCTGAAGCCGGAGTAGGTTGAAGGCGAAGCTTGTCTCGAAAACGGTGAAACAACCGGGTGCCCAGTGGTTTGGTAAGATCGTCAGCTAGTTGATCGGCACTGGAGATGAATTTGACTGTGAACAACCGAGCTTGACTTGTTCTCGTACCAAATGATAATCCAACTCCATATGTTTCATTCGTCCATGAAAGATAGGATTCGCTGTCAAATATACAGCACCATTGTCGCACCAGAGTTGCGCAGGAAGAGCGCTAGGAAAACCAATTTCATGAAGCAGTGAACCCAACCAAAGAATTTCTGCTGTGATATTACTAATAGCCTTGTATTTGGATTCAGTGGATGAACGGGCAACTGTTAGTTGCTTGTTTAAGGACCATGAAATAAGATTGTCACCCATGTAGACCAGATACCCACCAGTGGACCAGTGATCATCCGGACAGCCTACCCAATCACTGTAAGAAAAGGCCTGAAGTTGAATACTAGACCGTTTGGTGAAAGTAAAACCAAGAGAAGCAGTGCCACGAAGATAGCGAAGGAGACGCTTTACTGCTTGCCAGTGAATATCAGTTGAACTATACATGAATTGAGCTAACTTGTTAACGGAAAAGGCAATGTCAGGCTTAGTGAGAGTCAGATACTGAAGAGAACCAAGAACTTGATGATATTGCTCAGGTTGCGAATGAGGAGAACCCATTGCTTTACTCAAAGTGGGAGTTGTGGGCATTGGTGTAGCACACGATTTGGAAGTAAGCATATTAGTCTCACGAAGAAGATCCTCGAAATATTTTTGTTGACAGAGGACTAAGCCTGTGGGCTGATGGAGGACTTGAATGCCTAAGAAATAATGCAGAGGGCCCATAGCCTTGATAGGAAACACCTGTTTAATAAACTGAAGAAACCAATCAAGCTTAGTAACATCAGAACAAGTTAATAAAATATCATCCACATACACTAAAACATAAAATTTCAACGTCCCAATTGTGAGATAGAAGAGAGAGGTTCTTCTAGGATTCCTTTAACCTCTGTCACTGTTCCCACTGCTGCCCCGCCAGCCAATCCAAGTGATCAAGATATTTATCCTTCTAAAGTCGCCTTTGGACATAATACTACTATGAACCAAAATACGTATGCTATAACTGATTGGTTGCTTGGCTTCCGTTTTTATTTGAGAAAAAGAAAACTATAATCAAGATTGATGAAATAATTGGAACATTTCTCCAACAAAGGAAAATTTTCTTAATCTAAGTATATAACTGGACATGATCAAACTCATAGCAAGCACATTCACCACCAGCATAAGAATTGACTTGGACTTATGGATCTATGACTCTATTGGCTAGAAAACACCATTAAACCAAAGTATGTGGTTAGGATATAAACTTCATACTCAATATCTATGATTTCTTGAGGAAATTAGGCAACAATGGTATTGTAACAGTTATTGCACCTCACACAGTTAATGGCTAATCAGAGTAGCCATCTTAAAGGCTAAGAGGGTCGGCACAACACCTTGGCCAAGCTCCCTATCTGAAGTATAGCTTTAAAGGAATCATTGTGTTGGAACAGAATCTTTATTGTGTAAAGACATTTACCTTTTAGGAACTTAAGGGTCTAAAACATATGAAGAAACAATATTTAAGCTAAACTTAAAAAAAAAAAAAAGAAAATTAGGAATTTTGATGATTTAACCAAATATGTCACTAATTATATTTGATCATGTCCATAAAGTAAAGTAACATCAAAAGCCACAAGTTACTCTCAGTGTTGCGAAATGCAAAATCATGTGTAATTAAAAGAAAAAGTGAAAAAAAATATATATCCCTGTGAACTCTTTTATGTGGCTTTTATTTAGCATTGGCCAATGATTTTATTTCAGATATCTATCAATATTCGTTTAGAAATTCGAATTAAGATAAAGTTAGTGGGAACTCTCAATCCCTTTGTACAAGGCAACCGATCTCATCTTTATCATCAACTGAACTACTATATGAATAACGTATAACCAAATCAGTTTTAATATATAAGGCGTGACTAACCTTTTACTTATATACCATATAAACTATACGCATCCATACAAGATTCGATTCAGATGTCTCAGATCAAAGGACTACGTCATACATTAGTATAATCTATCGATAAATCACTGACTATATGCATACCATATGATTTATCGATGATTAATCACGTTTGATAAATTCATTGTTAGTATATGCCTTAGAAACTATCCGTGTCATCAGTTTCTAGGATTATACTCTTATTAATAACTGAAAAAAATAGTTATTTATTCACATATGTAAGTTGGTTTCTTTATAAAATCATGCTAGAAAATAAAATACATACGTGAATCGTCTAGATAATTTAGTTAATTATTAACTGAAATTATCAAATCGTTCTTTACGGATGTGGTGTTGACCGAGCATTAATATCACATAATAGAATACTGAATGTTGTCTAAGAATATTATATGATGATATAAGTAAGCTAAAAATAAGAATATTATATGCGTTATGATGTTAAAAATGTGAATATAACCAGAGAACCAATGTTTTTATCTTGTTATTTATTTAGCCTTGAGAGCTAATTTTTATGAATTTTTGGGCTTTATATGCTCTAGTTTGTAAACTTAGCCTTGTGTACTATGATTTATTTATACTTAGCCTGGTGTACTATAATTTTTTTATGTTGTTGTGAGTTATTGATGTTGATTTGGACCGTTGGTTCGATTTTTGAGATGATACTGCACGAGGTGAGGATTGTTCAATGAAGAAAATCCAATAGATAATCGGGTATTCAATTTTATAATACATAGTATACTACTATTTTCAATTTTACGAGGTAAGGATTGTTTTATAAAGAAAAATCGAATAGATCACAGAACAACTGATAATTTTCGCTTTATGGGATGAGAATTGTCCCATACAGAGCCACATAACAACTGATATTTTTAAGTCTACTAGGTGAAGATTGTCCCATAGAGAAAAATCTAATAGACCACAAAGCAATTGATATTATGAGTTATTATAATATGGATTTGCTTATATTTTGTGAAATGGTTTATAAATAGTTTATATAGATATACACGATACGAATTTGGAACTGATGATGATTTATTTTGATATTGATATGACCAAAGAGTCAATGATTTATATTTTGACATTGATAAGGCATTGTATGCTTTTGGTATAGATTCTTGGCGTTATATATCACTATGACATTTCTGATCTTGTGTGTTGATATTGAATGTGATAGCTAGAGGTGGCAAATGGGCCGGGCCGGGCCGGCCCGACCCATGAAAATAAGACCCTTACGGGCTAGCGTGCCAGACCGTGCCGGGCCCGATAAACAAATCAAAGGCCCGGTATAGCCTATGAAGCACGGCCCAAACATGCCGTGCCGTGCCGGGCCAACGGGCCTAGTCGTGCCGGGCCAACGGGCCAGGCCCGCGGGCCAAAATATTAATTTAATAATATTTTAATAATATTTTATTATTTTTTTTATTATTTTAATAATATTTTTTTATTATTTTAATAATCGAGCCGGGCTTGGCACGGCCCATCACGGGCTTGTGTCAGCGTCGGGCCCTTCACGGGCTCGTGCCGGCCCAGCCCGCGGGCCTAATACCTCGGCACGACACGGCCCTTTTAACAGGCCGAGCCATGCCGGGCTTTTACTGTTCATGGGCCGGGCCCGTGCCGTGCCGGGTCGGCCCGGCCTATTTGCCACCTTTAGTGATAGCCTTGTGAGCTTGTATTGATTTTTTGACTGGCCATGTGTACCAACTCTATATTTGTTATAGACTTAATTGTGAGAGCCTTATGTGCCTAGTTTATATATATATATATATATATATATATATTGATTTTGATGATGTGCATAAATGTTAGTTTGATTTAATAGTTAATTCATGTGCCAGTTTTATAGATTGTATATTAATTTTGATAATGATGGTCTTATATACCTATAATGAGATTTTGTCTTTAGGAGCCACTGTTGTGATTCCAACCAAGGAACTGAGTAATGATACTAGAATCCAATAATTTTATATGCGAAGATTGGCCAAGTAGTCATGTTATAGCAAGTGGGGTTAAATAATCTCAAGAAACTGATATGCAGTCAGTTGATATATATTTGATTGTCTTATAAGATGTGATGGTTGGTAGGCTATAAGATTTTTTATTATATCCCTTTTGTATGGTTGGAAGTGAGTAACGTTGATTTATTAAATGGCTAGAATAATGGTGGTTTTATTGATAATTATTGATTATATGAGAACTGTGTTATAATCCTATTCAAATAAATTTCATTTAAGATTGTACATTAGTATGTGTATATGATAATATAACCTATAGGATCTGATTGGTGTGATTGGTTATAATTACGATGTGATAACCTAAGTAAAGATCACTTTGAGTAATGTGTATTGAATATTGGTCGATACTGTGATTTGATACAAACTACGACCAAATGATTGAGTATGATTTGAATGTCTTATGGTTGTGAATCAATCCAATTTTATACTCGTATGAATTTGGTTATTGATCATGTTTTGAATAATTTATATATTCACTCATTGAATATACAATGATATACTTATTCTCTTACAAATTTGTTTTATGTACTCTAAGTTTGGTTAAGAGTTTCGAAGGGTAATGATTGCATAAAAGTTTAAAGATTCAAATATATTTTTAAACTTAACTCATTATTCTATAAATTGTATCCACTGAAATTGTTCAAATTATGTATATTATGAATTATTTTTCAAGTATTGTAAAGAATTTTAGAAATCACATGTTTTGTATGTTTTATAAATTTGTTATATATCTCCTTTGAAAAAAAAAAGAGAGAAGAGAAATGTTTTGAAAAATGGATTAAAGATTTTGCATGTTTCGGAGATACATCCTAAGTTGATAAAATATACTTCTAAAATCTGCAGCTATTGTCACGTGTCTCGATCATAAGATTAAGGCGTAACATGAAAAGATAAAATAAAGGGTAGAATTTAGTTTATTCTAGAAAATACCTTTTCGATTTAAAAAATCGATCTTTCGACTAATATTTTACCTAATAAGTTTACAAATTTAACATAAATAAACACATCTAACTTAAGACCTACAAATTTATTTCCTAAAATTTTAACAAGCAAGTCTAAATGTGTATGTATTTTAATGAACTGAGCTATTTGAAAGGAAATCTCACCGTTTTTGGTAAATTCTTAATTGTAAAATGCAAAATTTCATTATTGACTAAGTGGTTTTTCACTAAATTTTGATTGAAAATTGAAAAGATTTTGAAGTGAAGTGATTTTTTTGATGAAACGGGATATTGTTTTCGAAGTTGTTGAAAACATTTTTGTTCAAAAATTATATTTTTAGTTTACTTTACAGGAATTTTTTCTCTCTATATTTTTTTATAAATATTTTTTTAATAAAATTTGCTAATTTCCCAAAAATTTTAGATTGTTCATGTAAGTGTAATAATTAACATTGAGAACTTATTAGCTATAAATATGTTTTTATTATTTTTATAAAAATAACAACTGATTTGTTGCTCTCATGTTTCAATTTAGGAAAACAAAGTAAAAAAATTAGAGTGTACTCTTTTATAATCGACGTACATTTTGTTAGAGTTGTCAAATAGATCGGGTCAGTTCGATTCGGCTTAACCTATTACAGACTGCTACTTAAACGGACCGATCCGAACCAACTCATTTATTATATGGATCAATATTTTATTGATTTTAATCCAATCCACGAGCTGACGAATCTAAACGAGTTGGTCTGCAGACCGACTTTAAAAATTTTTAATTTTAAAAAAAATATATATAATACACTAGTTATTAATAAATACAATATGTTAATAACAATAATAAGTTTATAATCTAAATACAACATAAACTAACTATATTATAAATTAACATATAAAAATTTTAA
>JAVXUL010000021.1:907784-922090 GCA_035590515.1 Trichilia minutiflora
TGACAGAAAACCAAAGAACATTTCCAGAGGATAAACCAAGATTTATTGCTTCCAAATCTTGAACAAAACAGAAGAATATTTTTCATACGTGCAGTACACCAGCTCCTCTGCACTTATATATTTTCAGTAACTGTCAATAACAGAAAATTAAACACAAAGACTCCAGCTGGCAATTTTCCAATTCTCCAAGAATTCCAAAGAACTCCCTGCATGAAATGCCTCCTATACCCTCTGTAATTGTTTTGTTTACTGAATCACAATTCCAACAAAAAGTTTTAAAATCAAAATATAATAATGATAGGAAACTCACCCAGCAACAATGAAGCAGCCAATTCCTCATAGGCTCATAGCCAATTGATAATCCTGAAGTTTTTCTAGTCACATGCTTAATTCCTCATAGCCAATTGACAATCCTGAAGTTTTTCTAGTCACATGCTTATTCAAAGAAGATTACTATTCAACATGGTGGAAAGACATGACGAATGCTTTGTTAGCAAAAACTAAATTTAGTTTTGTAGATGATAGTTTTTCACAACCTAAAGCAAATTATGCAGACGAAGCTGCATGAATCAAGGGAAATTTCATGGTGATTTCTTGTCTTTTTAACTCACTTCATCCCTCTCTTCACGGTAAGTTTGTATATGAGAAAGTGATTTTACCGCTATATATTTGTATGTTTTTGTTAGTTATTTAGTGTTATTTTCAGTGTTTAATTATGTTTTTATATATATATTTTTAAGGTTTTGAACTAATGGAGATGGGAAGGCTCTTAGGATGCTTGAAGATGAAGAAAAGAGAAAATTGAAGACTAATTTTCAAAACGCCGCCCAAGCTGCAGTCCAAAAATTTAAGCTACAGTGCCAAAACGGGGTTATGAGCAAAAACTTTCTAGAATGCACAGGCTGCAGCCCCAGGTTTCTGCCAAAGTAAAACTGCCAAATTCTGAGCTGTAGCAGAAAATTCTATGCTGTAGCTCCCAAAAAGCGAAAATTACCCCATTTTTTTTGCTCAAAACTCTAGAAAAGGAAGAGTATAATTAGAATATGTTTTTAGGATAAAGGGAAGATGGGAGAGAGACCCAACAATCACTATTTTCTAGAAATTTGAAACCTAACTCTTTAAGACTAAGAAAAAAGGGACTTGAAGATTATAATCTACTCTTTTAAATCTTAGAGTTTTCTCTCCCTTTTCTCTTAGTTTTTGATTGTATAGTGGATATATATTATTGTTGAACTTATTTCTTTGGTTGGCTAAACTCATTTGCTTTGGAAATTAATGAAACTTTTATGAACTTTGTTTAATACTTGTTTACTATTAATGAAATTCATTTATTTATTTGTACTCTTTGTGCTTAATATTTAGTTTAAATGGTCATTAAACTAATTGAAAATGATGCACAGAATTTAGGTTTGAAAAAATTAGTTTTATTTATTTGATAAAAATTACACAACTTAGATGATAATTTGTTAAAAACAATTATCCACTAAGTAACAATTTTCAGGATTTGAACTTAATGAATATATGATTTATTCAATTTGAATAGGAATATTATTTTGAATAATTGTATATATGATTTTATTGGGATTCGGAAGATGAAATGAAACCAATTTTTAATCTTTGTTAATAGACAAATTAAATGGAATTAATAGTGAATGGGTGTAAAACATAAGAAATTTTAGTGTAGTTAAATCCTCAAAGTCTAATTTTCATTAGAGTTTCTCTCTTATCTATTGTTTAATCATTAGTCTAGTTTAATTTTTTATTGCTTAGGTTTTAGTTAGTTGTAAATTTCTCCTTTTATATTTATCTAGATAAAATTAAACCATTTTAATTATAATAATTAACTTTATAAGTATTTTATAATCGTCGTGAGAATAATATCTTACTTTCTTTATTATATGATAAAACTTGACATCATATATTTACGGTATTTTTGACTTTTACGTTGTGATTGCACAAGGCAAACAGTATACAAGTTGGGGTTTGTTAATAGGGTCGTGGGTGTGTTAAGCTAATACGTAGCCTATATTACTAATTTGTATGATGAGATGATGAGATTTGAGTATGTGAAAGAGTTATATCCCGGAGATGATGACTTCAAGGAGTTTTAGGCTTAATTGCAAGGCAAATGCGCAATTGAGAATTAATTACTACTTGTCCGATAAGGTTCTAATGAAGGGTAACCAACTATGTAATTTGAATACTTCTTTGAAAGAGAAACTCATTTGAGATTTACATGGGAGAGGCTTAGCCTGACACCTTAGATGTGATATGACCGTAGTGATTGTGATTGAGAGGTATTATTGGCCAAGAATGAAGTGAGATGTGAGATATTTAATATAATAATGCTATGTGTGTTAGACAGCCAAGGGTGCGGTGCAAAATACAAGGCTTTATACACCTCTTCTAATACCATAAGATATATAGAAGGATTTAACAATAGACATTATCTTGGAATTGTGAGTATACCCAACGCAAAGCTAACTCTATTTTTGTTGTGGTTGACGGTTCTTCAAGATGATACAATTTAATACCGTATAAAAGGACATCAAATGCATTTCATATGGCACAATTATTCTTTATCGAGGTGGTTTACCTACATAGGGTCCCAAAGACCATTGCTTCGAACTACGATACATGATTTTTGAGTATATTTTCGAAGATTAGTGGTACTAATTTGGATCGGTTTTGTAGTATAGCAGTACAATGCACTCTTAAATAGACAGTCAAACAGAGGTAGTCAATTGAACTTTTGGGGATATCCTCAAAAACATTTATCGGGATCGATCAAGTAAATAGGATATAGCATTGGCGCAAACTGAGTTCGCATACAATAGAGCCACTCACACATCTAGTGGATGAGCACTATTTGATATAGTGTACCGAAATATATCCAGCCATGCTCTAGACCTTCAAGACACTACTCAACACATCTATGAAGAATGTAGTAACCCAGAACTTGACAAATCAAGCGTAAACCGTACAAGCAGAGGTGCGACAACAACTTGAGGCCTCTAACACGAAACACAAAGCTCAAGCTGATAAATGTCGATGCAAAAAGAATTTTGAGGTAGGGGATAAAGTTATGGTATTCCTTTGTAGAAAGTGGGTTTTAATCGGTCAATACAATAAATTAAAATAGAGGAATTTTGGGCCGCTCAAATTCACAACAGATAACGAGAATGCTTATGTTGTAGACTTGTTGAGCTAAATAAGAATTTCATTGAACTTTAAATTTTCAGACCTTTATGCCCATTTTTCGGATGGACTAATAGACTTGGAGTCAATTGTTTGATCAATCTCTAGTTTTAAACAACTTTTTACTATGTCACTTGTGAACATTAACATAAAAATGTCTTGTCAACTCATACTTGCAAGAATCTTTGGATCATCAAATGATCTTACACACCTTTTTTAATACATTAGGACTAATTTTCTCTTTAAAAATCATTTTGCATGAAGTAGACTTTGTTTCTTTAGGCTTTGGTACCAAATTCCATATTTGGTTTTACTTCAATGCATTAAGCTCTTCTTGTGATCGGTAAAGGCTTGTATGGCAAGGGCTTTGTATGACTTCATCTTCAAGACCATCATCTTTATTATGCTCTTCTAAGCTTGATCGGACTTTGGCAATTTACTACCTCATTTTTTGTTGTAGCTTGCCTTATATTTTCCTTGAATATGATAACTCATTTTATATAGTAACAACTAAATAATTTTCAAAATAGAACAGTTCATTAAAAAACCACGGAGATGATTAGGGTGAGTATTTTCAAACCGATTTAAACTGTTTAAATTAATGGTTTAAACCAATTTAAAATTTTTTTAAATTGATGTTTTCCAAATTACTATTCGTGATTTAGATTTTGGATTAGAGTAATTTTAAGTCGTAAAATCGTAAACCAAATCATTTAATGTTATTTTTAAAAAATTATTATTATTATTTATTTATCATCTTAAGTTATATATAATTGTCTCCGTCTCTTACATTAACAAATAAAAACAAAAAATTACTCACAAAAGGACTAAAAATTATTTTTTACGAAATTCTCTCTTAGTTATTAAAGAGAAATTATAGAATTAATAGTAATCAACTATTGTATCATTGATTTTACAGTATAGTTTAAATTGTGAATTTAAACTATTTCAAACCAAACTTTACTATTTAAATTAGATTGTTTTTTGATATTTTAATAAATTGAATTGAATTGATTAATTTTAAACAGTAATATTTATATTAATTTAAAATTTTATCTTTAACCAATTTAAATTATACGTGTGAACCCTAAAAATGACAATAACGTGAGGAGTTAAAAGGTGGACTCCATTTTTGTAAAAGTGGGGCCTACTTCTAACATTTTTTATTATTCTAAATTAGGGTGATGCTTTCGATCAATCCATTACACGCATCCATACTGTTAACGTGGTGCAACAGTTCCACTTAAGACAACAAAAATTAATTACATTTTTATATAACAAAATTAAATATATTAATTAAAAAATTCATTAAAAAAATTTTTAGAATGACAAAATTATTTTTAATTAATAATCTCAATCAACTACTTCTTAAACCAAACGTAGGGGTTGGGGTCAATAATAATATTTTTTAGTCCTTTTAAATCATTGAATCCAAAAGATCAAAGAACACCTTGACTCACGTATTTGAAAATTATAATTACGCAATTACAATTTATACGATAAGGTATTACAATAGCAAAATTAATCACAAATTTCTTAAAAGCGTCTATTTTTTTAATTATTTATTTAATAAGCTCTAACTATCGATTTTCTAGGCAAAGTAGAGATTAGACATGAAGGATTATTGAAGAAGGTCATACTAATTATGATTCAATGAATGTAAGATTATAGAGTCTTACTTAATTGAAAAAATATAACAATTTGATTCATTAGTTATAAATTAGACCTATAATACAATGTGTTTCTCAAGAATGTAAGTTTCAATTACGGCATTTGCCTGTTTGCGTATTAAACCAAAATGTAGACCCACAATATGCCAATGCAAAAAACTTTCCACGAAGTTTCAATTTCAGAGTTAAGAAACAAAGAAATGTATTTGCTTCAGGAATGTGAAACTTTGTAAAAGATTTCGAAAGGTCAAGGTTGGCTAGCATTCCAGCTTCTGGTGCGTGGAAAACTGAATCAAACTTCAGTAGCACTACGCATAATTGTTTTTATTCATACTTTAAACATTTTCACGTATTTGATTGATGTATGACATCAAAGGATAAATTGTAGAGTTATCTTCTCATCAAGTAAAAAATCTCTTTGCATTTTTTAAATGCCTCTGTTTTTACTTGCAGAAGTTCTCCAAGAGGATCAGTAGCTTAAAATTGCAGATATATCTCAAATAAACGTAGATTTTGCAGAATCTTTAAGACAATAAGCTATAAGAATATTGTAACAAAAGAAAAGAAAATTGAGAGGGAGACAGTGGTTATTATACATAAAAATTTAATTATCATATCATCTTCAAAGTAAAAAAGTAAAATGATTAATTAAAAGTGTTTTATTTTTTCAATTTTTTTAATTTTCTTTAATACAACACAAACACCATAAAATCATTTGAATGGTTTTGATTTTATGCATGTTCTGCAATTGACTGCAAAGTCTAGGACGATCCCAAAACAATGATAATGTTATACATACCATGTACATGGTATGTATTTTGGAATGTAGTCCTTATCCCAGAATAAAATGTTTTGGAAAAAAATGCTCGAAAGACCATTGACTTCAATTTTCAACATCAACTTCATAGAAATTTAAATACCCAGTGAATATGTGAAGATTGAGATTCTATATATCAATTACAAGATTTCATTTCATAGGACCCATTGACAGGAAAATTTCGTAGGTCCTTTTCCTGGAAAAAAATGAGTTGGAAAAACTGTCCGAAGACCGTTAACCCAATTCTCAATCTCAATTCTATGGAAATTTAAGATTCTGTCAATTATAAGCTTTCATTTCATGGGACCCGTTGACAGATAAGTATAAGCAAGAACTCATCTGCAAAATGCCAATAGAACTGTAGAAAACACGGGAGGGAGAAAGAGTCAAGGAAAAAAAAAACGTACATTATACGCAAAGAATTTTGTAATTATGGAGCCAACAGAATTGTCCAACATGAATTAATGATTGTTGATAATATCTGCTATTACTCTTCTCATTTTATGCAAAATTCTGCTGCTACTCAAACTCACACATCCGAATTAGAGCAGGAAGTTTTAGTTCAAAGCGGTTGCTGGAGTAGTAACAGTAACTCTTCAAATCATTGCAACTCAAAGTGATCATTTGCATGTCAGCAGGATGCATCACTCAGATAAACTTATATGACAAAAGAATCACAGGGGAGCTTGGCCTTCTCAACTTCTCTTGCTTTCCAAACTTGGAATATATAAAACTAAATATATTAATTAAAAAATTAAAGTTAATTAATTAAATAAAATAAATTTTATGATGACGAAATTACTTTTAATTAATAATCTCAATAATCAATACTTCCTAAACCAATTGTAGGGGTTGGGGTCAATAATAATATTTTTGGTCCTTTTAAATCATTGAAACAAAAAGACCAAAGAAGACATTGCCTCACGTATTTGAAAATCATAATTACGCTATTACAATTTATACGATAAGGTATTACAATACCAAAATTAATCAAAAATTTCTTAAAAGCGTCTATTTTTTTAATTATTTATTTAATAAGCTCTAACTATCAATTTTCTAGACAACGTAGAGATTAGACATGGAGGATTATTAAAGAAGGTCATGGTAATTAATGATTCAATGAATGTAAGTTTATAGAGTCTTACTTAATTGAAAAAATATAACAATTTGATTCATTAGTTATAAATTAGACCTACAATGCAACGTGTTTCTCAAGAATGTAATTTTCAACTACGGCATTTGCCTGTTTGCGTGCTAAGCCAAAATGTAGACCCACAATGCAACATGTTTCTCAAGAATTTCTCCGGAATAAGATGCCAATGCAAAAACTTCCGCAGAAATTTCAGTTTCAGAGCTAAGAAACAAAGAAATGTATTTGCTTCGGAATGTGAAAGTTTGTAAAATATTTCAAAAGGTCCAAGGTTCGCTAGCATTCCAGCTTCTGGTGTGTGGGAAACTGAATCAAAACTTCAATAACACTACGCATAATTGTTTTTGTTCATACTTCAAACATTTTCATATATTTGATTGATGTATAACGTCAAAGGATAAATTGTAGAGTTATCTTCTCATCAAGCAAAAAAATCTCTTTGCATTTTTTAAAAGCCTCTGTTTTTACTTGTAGAAGTTCTCCAAGAGGATCAGTAGCTTAAAATTGCAGATATATCTCAATTAAACGTAGGTTTTGCAGAATCTTTAAGACAATGAGCTATAAGAATATTGAAACAAAAGAAAAGAAAATTGAGAGGGAGACAGTGGTTATTATACATGAAATTTAATTATCATATCATCTTCAAAGTAATAAAGTAAAATGATTAATTAAAAGTGTTTTATTTTTTTCAATATTTTTTAATTTTCTTTAATCCGACACAAATGCCATAAAATCATTTGAATGGTTTTGATTTTATGCATGTTCTGCAATTGACTGCAAAGTCTAGGAAGAAGAAAATACAATGATAATGTTATACATAGTATGTATTTTGGAATGTAGTCCTTTTCCTGGAATAAAATGTATTGGAAAAAAATGCTCGAAAGACCATTGACTTCAATTTTCAACATCAACTTCATAGAAATTTAAATACCCAGTGAATATGTGGAGATTGAGATTCTATATATCAATTACAATATTTCATTTCATGGGTCCCATTGACAGGAAAATTTCGTAGGTCCTTTTCCTGGAAAAAAATGAGTTCGAAAAACTGTCCGAAGACCGTTAAGTCCAATTCTCAATCTCAATTCCATGGAAATTGAAGATTCTGTTAATTATAAGCTTTCATTTCTTAGGAGCCGTTGCCAGATAAGTATAAGCAAGAACTCATCTACAAAATGCCAATAGAACTGTAAAAACAAGGGAGGGAGAAAGAGTCAAGGAAAAAAAAAACGTGCATTATACGCAAAGAATTTTGTAATCATGGAGCCAACCGTATTTTCCAACATGAATTCATGATTGTTGATAATATCTGCCATTACTGCTGCTACTCAAACTCACACATCCTAATTAGAGAAGGAAGTTTTAGTTCAAAGCGGTTGCCGGAGTAGTAACCGTGACTCTTCGAATCATTGCAACTCAAAGTGATCAATTGCAAGTCAGCAGGATGCATCACTCAGATTAAATTATATGACAAAGTAATCACAGGGGAGCTTGGCCTTCTCAACTTCTCTTGCTTTCCAAACTTGGAATATATTGATCTCAGTATCAATCATCTCTCAGGAAGCATTCCATCACAAATAGGCTCTCTTTCAAAACTCAAACACCTTAGTCTATGGAATAATAATCTTACAGGTGAGTTACCAATTTCATATGAAAAATTAGTCAGTCAACAAATGTATTCACATGTTATCTTAAATCACTCATATAAACTTACTAACAGAAAATTCACAGGGGAGCTTGGTCATCTCAACTTCTCTTGCTTTGCAAACCTTGAACATCTTGATCTTGGTGGCAATAAAATCTCTGGAATCATTCCCTCACAAATCTGCTCTCTTTCGAAGCTCAAAATCCTTTATCTAGATCAAAATAATCTTTCAGGTAACTACTACTAATTTGGTTAAAGAATATGCAGTTGATATATACACATATTCACATATTTATATTTTTGAAATTATATGTTACAGGAGTTATTCCGATGGAAATCGGGAGGTTGACAAATCTTGAAACTCTCTGGATTTCTTCTAATAAGCTCTCAGGTAGAATTCCATCACAAATCGGTTCTCTTTCAAAACTCGAAATCCTTTCTCTAAGTCAAAATCATCTTTTGGGTGACTATTACTAGTTTGGTTATAGAATATGCAGTTGATATATGCACATATTTACATATTTATTTTTTTTAAATTATATGTTACAAAAGTTACTTCGATGTTAAATTTTTCCTATGTTAAATTTTTTTGTAAAATAGTGTTGAGCACATACTAAATTTTTGTTGAGTTGTTCAGTCCCTTAAAAAGTATTATGCAACGCATCTCAATGGATAGAATAAATATACGCACGACCCGGTAAAATATGGTGTAGCCCATAAAGCATGAAAATTTTCTTATTCAAATAATTAAAACTTAAGCAAAATTGATTCTGATAATTTTTATATTTAAATAAGAATAAGTGATATAATATTAAAAACTTATAAAAAGAACTTTATTTTTAGGTGAGCCTTTTTCTTTTTGTTATTTTTGCTATCTCAAAAACAAGATTACTCATTTTCACTTTTAAATTTTAGTTATTTATGATCTCCATTAACCAAAATAAAATTACTTAAATTTAACATATATATAAAATTCTTAACATGTTGTATTTCTTTAAAAATTATATTTTATTAATTAATAATTGAATCTTATATTTGTATATTTGATATATATTTGAGTTATTCTTTTGAACTTTTATTATCTATAATTTAATTGAATATTTTTTTAAATATAATTGTTATCAAAATTTATTGCTTCATGTAATAACTTATTTCTTATAAATTTTTGTTTAATTTTTTTTTTAAATTGGTATAAAATTGATTTATTTATTAATTTATATACAAAAAAAAAAAATAGTTTCATTATATTACCCACCTTCAGCTACGTAACAATAAATTTTCAGTTAAGTCTATATATTGATTAACTATGTTTATTGGATAATTGAATATTTATAAACTTTCTCCTATATTTCAATAACAGGTGAAATTCCTCTTGAAATTGGAAACATGAAGAGTCTGAAATGGTTGTTTTTGAGCAATAACAGATTCATGGGATTCATACCTTCAACATTAGGCAAGTTAAAAAATTTGACAGACCTGTCATTGGGAAACAACAATTTAACTGGTATATCTCTTCAACTCTTGGTCATTTATACAATTTAAAATTCTTTTATTTTTTCTTTAATCACTTTTGATGGTCCCTGTAATCACTTTTTGTTTTGTGATAATACCCCTAATAATCTTTCAGCAATTAGAAAGTTGACAAAATTTAAAACTCTCTGGTTTTGTTCCAATAATCTCTTTAAAAGTATTTTATCACAAATTGACTCTCTTTCAAAAAATAAATATTTTAAATATTTTATTATTATTAATTTTCTAATATATATATATTATAGGCAGAGTCACTTAAGACCCAGTCTCCATGTTTCAGTCCCGTAAAATTGAATCTGATAGTTTTATTTTTTTATTTAAATATAAACAAGTGGTATAATATTAAAAAATTATAAAAAAGAACTTTATTTTTAGGTGAACCTTTTTCTTTTTATAATTTTTTCTATCTCAAAAACAAGATAACTCATTTTCACTTTTAAATTTTATTTATATCATCTCCATTAACCAAAATAAAATTACTTAAATTTAACATATATAGAAAATTCTTAACATACTGTATTTCTTTAAAAATTATATTTTATTAATAAATTTTAATCTTATCTTTGAGTTATTCTTTTGAATTTTTATTTTTTATAATTTAATTGAACATTTTTTTTAATGTAATTTCTATCAAAATTTATTGCTTCATGTAATAACTTTTATCGCTGATAAATTTTTGTTTAATTTTGATTTTTTGAATTAGTATAAAATTGATTTATTTATTAATTTATATGCAAAAACTCTTTTTATTATATTATTATTATTGTTGTTGAAAAAATTCATTAAATAATTCTTTTAGCTCTACGGAGAAGTACGTATTTATATGTTTATGTTGTCTGAAATTATATATTAGTTATAGGGGCTATTCTTGTAGAAATTGGGAAATTAACAAAACTTGAATATCTCAGTTTTTCTTTCAATAATCTTTCCGAAAGCATTCCATTAAAAATTGGTGCTCTAACGAATATTATCTACCTTAAGCTGCGTGTAAGTTTATATATTGATTAAATAAATTTGTTGGGCAAATTGATAAATTTTCTCTTATATTTCAATAACAGGTGAAATTCCTCTCGAAATTGAAAACATAGAGAGTCTGGAATGGTTGGATTTGAGCAATAACAATCTCACGGGATTTGTACCTTCAACTCTTCATCATTTATCAAATTTGACCTATTTGTGTCTTTCTTCCAACCAGCTTATGGGCTCCATTCCTCCCGAAATGAGATTTATAACCCAACTTTATTATCTAAATCTTTCCTCAAATCAACTTAGTGGTCCCATTCCATTAAAGATCTGTAACCTTAGAAAGCTACGATTTCTTGATTTGAGCTACAACTTCATGAATGGAACGATACCTTCCCTTCTTGGGGACATGGCATCTATAGAAAAGATTTATCTTAGTCACAATAAAATCACTGGCACCATCCCTAAATCTTTCGAAAATATATATGACTTTAACTTGTCATACAACATGTTGGAGGGTGAAATCCCCATTGGTCTTCAAAAAACTCGTCAACCTGATCAATTTAAAGGAAACAAAGGTTTATGTGGTCAGTTCCTTTCTGATTTTCCTCCTTGCTTTACATCGCTAGAACCTGCAGTGCCACCGTCTCCTACAGTCAATGTCTTAAGAAACAAGTCAAGAAAAATTAGAACCATTCTCTTCATCACAATTTGTCTTCCTGTCACCGTATTTATCATCGTAATTTCCCGATTCTTTTTACTCAAGTATAAGGATAAAGAAGATAATCCCAATACTTCAGCAATAATAAGTAGTGGAAACATGTTCTCCCTATGGAATTATGATGGTAGGATAGCATTTGATGATATAATTGCAGCAACAGAGGATTTCGATATCAGATACTGCATTGGAACAGGAGCTTATGGCAGCGTTTATAAGGCACATCTACCCAATGGGAAAGTAGTTGCTTTGAAAAAGCTTCATCGATCAGAAATAGAGGAATCTACTTCCATTAATAGTTTTCAGAATGAAGTTCATGTACTATCCAAAATAGTACATCGAAATATCGTGAAACTTTACGGTTTTTGTTTGCACAAGAGGTGCATGTTTCTGATATATGAATACATGGAGAGAGGAAGCTTGTTTTGTGTTCTTCGTAATGATGATGAAGCGATTGAGTTGGATTGGACCAAAAGAGTTAACATTATCATGGGTGTAGCTCATGCTTTGTCTTACTTGCATCACGACTGCATACCGTCAATTGTTCACCGTGATATTTCGAGCAGTAATATTCTCCTTAACTCAAAATTGGAGGCATTTGTTGCTGATTTTGGTACAGCTAGACTACTACATTTGGATTCTTCGAATAGAACTCTAGTTGCGGGAACTTATGGGTACATTGCTCCAGGTTATCAAACTTCTCTTAGTTTTGTTATTATCTTCATTGTTAGTTACACATATTCTCAGTGGCATCTCCCTTAAATATATATTTTTTTCTCTTGTAGAACTTGCCTACACCATGGTTATTACAGATAAATTTGATGTCTATAGCTTTGGTGTGGTGGCATTAGAAGTATTAATGGGAAGGCATCCCGGAGATCTTCTTTCGTCAGTATCAACATTATTTGATCAAAAAGTTAAGTTGGTGAATGTTTTAGACCAATGTTTATCACCTCCAAATGATCAAAAGGTTTTTCAAGACATTATACATGTTTCAATAATAGCATTTGCCTGTTTGCAATCAAAACCAAAGTCTCGACCTACCATGCAACGTGTGTCTCAAGAATTTCTTGCTCAAAAGAACCGATATGCAAAGTCCCTTCCTTTTGAAGAAATTTCCATTTCAGAACTTAGAAACCAAGGAATGCATCTGATTGATGAATCCTATTGTTTGTGATGATCATCTATTTTGAAGACCTAATTTTAAAGTCCGTCCTAATTTTGAAGACCTCTTTTTTTGTTTATTCTCTGTTTCTTGAAGAATCTGGAAGAATTCCACCTCAGTTAAACATCCCGGAACGTCCAACCTCTTCAATTCTAGGTAAAATAACCAATCTGAAATATTTTTTTCTTTATGATGCGTATCTTTATTTGTTTTAAAGACCAATAGATTCAATTTACTTTCATCTTCAACAAATGACTCTAAAAACTATATCTGACTATAACAATTAATTCTTCAGTAACTAATTCGTTTTTTAATCATTCCGAAAAGGAATTTTAGTAATATAACTTTTCTACAGAAAAATGAAAATCACTGAGGTTCTTTACTTTTTAAACAATCTCATTTAAGTCAGGTTATTTGTTACTATTTAATTTAATTTAAGTCTTATTCTCAAACATCCCTAATATGAAAAGTCCACCCACCATCAAAGTCATTTGTATTCAATTTTCAAAAAAGAATCCTGAAACTTGTATTGCAAATAATTTTCCACATCAAGTCTTCTAAGTCAACGTTTTCTTGGTGTTGCTGGACGAAGACTTGGAGTCAAAGTTTCTTTGATATTGCCCTCCAAACAATCATCCCTTATACAGACTTGTCATACAAAATAATAAAACTTCGTTAAATGAATATTTGATAAATAAATAATCTCATTTAAACAATAAAACTCAATTCTAATTAAGAAAATTTAAATATCACGAAGGAGAATTGAGGTTAATAAAATTCATTTCATTTAAATTAATTTTAGGTTAATAAAATTACTTTTAATTATCTCAGTAACAATATTCACAAAACGTATATGTCCGTGTTTCATGTGATTTTATTTTCAACTTTAGAAACAAGGTTTGAACCAATTGCTTGCTTCTTTCCAAATGAATAATGCTACTTTAATTTGTAGCCCACTAACTAGACAAGATAATTTATTGATTAGTTCTTTGAAATCCACTAACAAAATAAGCGATTCATTCTAGCAATTCTAAATATGATAGTGATATTACTACACCTACCACTTGTCACCAAACCTTTCTTCCCTTTTTTATTTATATCTTATTTGTATGCCGCTGCCAATATCCAGAAGCAACTCTGTTAAAAAAATTTCTATCAGCTGAATCTTGCAAAAAAATTTTGAAATCCTGGAGACAACCCAATTCTCCAATATGAATTCAAAAATGTTGATGATATCTGCTATTACTCTTCTAATTTTAGGCAGAATTTGTGTTGCTACTCAAACTCAGACGTCCAAATTAGAAAGGGAAGGTTTAGTGAAGACCGGTTGGTGGAGTCGTAACAGCAGCACTTCAAACCATTGCAATTGGACTGGAATCATTTGCAATTCAGCAGGAGCCATCACTGTGATAAACTTAACTGAATCCCATATAAAAGGGGAGTTTGACCG
>JAVXUL010000021.1:922190-933235 GCA_035590515.1 Trichilia minutiflora
AAATAATTCTTCCAGCGCCATCCATTGCCTATCTTTTTCAATCCCAATTAAGGACTATTCAGCCCAACCACTAAGTTGTTAAATTTCTGTCCCACATGTGAAATGAAATCTTCTAATTTCTTGAATTGAGATATATAGTATCAGGAATACTAATTCTCTATACTTTTTTTATATAAATTAATATGATAGTATTATATAACCGTGACATGTACTATATTTTTATCAGAAAAAGCAAAATCTGTGAGAAAAAAATTATATGCAATATCTGACAATATAGAATACTGTTAGGGCTGTTCAACGAATCAGATTGAACGGATTGGTCTAATTTTATATTTTACCCGTCACTTTATGGGTTCATATTTTTCAATCTATATTCAATCCATAATATAATAAAATCCGATTCAATCTTATCTACCTAAAAAGTTCTAAATCCACATCTAAATTGACCTGATTCTTCACAAATAAAAATGGAGAAAAGAACATGTAAGTTTCTAATATTTAGTCTATTGAATTAATTAACCTTATTATTATTAAAAATACTTATTAAAGTCCATATTCCTTACTGTAATAACTAATCTTATGACACTAAATTATTTTTCAAACTAACTATAGAGTTATAGGAGTTATTACATTAACAGATTGAAACTGGAGGACCAGGATTCATTCGTGGTCTGATCTCACTTGGACTAAATCCTAGCCATCCCTTCCAAAACAAATATGGAGTAATACATGGATAGAGGACTAGGATCTCCTCAATTCCACTTGTCATTCTCTCCTTAAAAGTCTGGGAAAAACAGACCAGGAGGGGATCTATTTTCAAAATTTTAGTGGGCGTTTTTGAAACTATGAGGACTAATTAGTCTATTAAGCCAAATCTCCTTAAAACTCCCAGGGGTGTGGTTTGTTGGCAAAGAATACTGAGACAGCCGCGGGTTTACCCATCCTCTTTCAGTCCAAAGAAGGGTGTTGTGATAAACGGGTTTCCATGTGTTAAAAAAATATATATATTACCTGAAAGAAAATTTTCAATAAAATGAAGGTGCTTGAATTTTGGAAGAGAGTGATTTATTGAAAAAAAATCAGAGATTGTCTTACTATTTACAAAAATAAAATTTGTTATTTGTTTTAATTGATTTTAGGAGAATGTTTATTTTTCTTTTCTTGACTCTTGTACACCTATATATGCCCAATTGTTTATTTGTTTTAATTGATTTTAGGAGAATGTTTATTTTTCTTTTCTTCTTTTCTTGACTCTTGTACACCTATATATGCCCAATTGTATAACGTAATTAAATGTGTAAGAGTCATTTATTTTTACCATTTCTTCAGTTTATAATAAGATTAACCTTTACAACTAGCTTGAGTGGTGGCGAGGAAAGTTCGGGAACCTTGTGGGGAAAAGGGGATACTGGCCAAATGGGAAAGCCTGTGATTCCGGTAAGATGGTAACGCACTTAAGGAGAGATATGGTTATGCCAAGAGGTGAAGTTGATGAGATGATGTGAGCATGAGCCTCAAGATGATGGGGGTAAGCGACGTATACTATTATATGAAATGGTAATAATAATATGTATGCTTCCTCTCACGTTGTATAGCCAATCAATGTAAGCAAGTGCCCTTCAAGTCTTTATGCGTGATGAAAGAGAAAGCTTTTGTTGGGTGAAGATTCTAAATTTGGTTTACTCCTTAAAATCTCAGACAACAATTTTCAACTTCAATTTCACAAGGCCAACCACCCCGATTTAATTAATTATAACTTAATTAGCTTAAATTAAATTTTAGAGAGTTAATTGTGACATCTTGGACAACAATTTTCAACTTCAATTTAAAAGGGCCAACCACCCCAATCTAATTAATTATAATTTAATTAGCTTAAATTTAATTTTAGAGAGTTAATTGTGACATCTTGGACTCCAATTTTAACTTAAACAACCATCGAGTCCTGCTATTGACTTAGCCCACCAATTGATTTTCTTTTGAGGGTTTTCACTTCCTTACCTGCCATCGGAAGCTACAAATTAAATCCCCCAAATGGTTACATATTTTCAAGCTGTATCATGTATAAACTTATCAACACTCCCGACAAATTCCTAACTAACACCTGGTTGTAACGTATCAGCACTAAAAAAAACAACCATGAACTGCCGTTAGTCTTCAACAAAACTTCAAGAAATTGACTTTATGATCAACTTTATCTAAATAATAATTTATTAATCATAAGTTAGCATCCCATGTATTTGCAGCTTTATTGAGTTCTTTGCTTAGCTTGAATCTTTGGTAGACTATCCAAACAACCTCATCATGGTTACTGCATTCTCTACTACTTGCAGAGCTCTCATCATAGGGGTATTAATCCTTTTTCTATGCCATACTACTACTCTTAATATACTTGTTTTTGCTTCTGAATTAGAAAGGATAGCTTTACTCAACAGCGGTTGGTGGAATCACAACACTTCCCATCATTGCAAATGGGTTGGAATCACTTGCAATAAAGAAGGAAGCATCACTCAGATATACTTGGAACAATATGACATAAAAGGGGAGCTTCACAGTCTCAACTTTTCTTGCTTTCCAAATTTGGAAACTATCAATCTTTCGAGAAATAATCTCTCAGGAACCATACCACCCCAAATTGGCTCTCTTTCAAAACTCAGGCAAATTTATTTTAGACGGAATCAACTAACAGGTGAGTTAAACAATTGTATACACATTAAACTTAATGATTAGACCTACATATCTTAACATTCTTCCATTTCATCACATATATTACAGGTTTTATTCCGACGGAAATATGGAACATGAAAAATCTGGAGCGGATGATTCTGAGTTATAACAATCTTGAGGGTCCAATTCCTCCAGTTATAGGTAATTTAACCAATATGAAAAACCTGGTTCTTAAATCCAACAAGCTCAGTGGTTTGCTACCTCTAGAAGTTGGAAATCTAAAGAATTTGTTTGGGTTGGATGTGGAAGACAACTGCCTGATTGGACCTATTCCTTCAACGTTGTATCATATGACCAATCTAATCCTTTTAAATCTTAATTCAAACCGTTTCAATGGCTCGATACCCACAGAAGTAGGAAATCTAAAGAATTTGGAGATGTTATTCTTGGCAGATAACGAGCTAGTTGGATCCATTCCTTCCACTTTAAGCCATCTAACCAACCTGCGGTTATTGGATCTTAGTTTCAACCAATTCAACAGCTCGATTCCTCCTGAAATAGGAAGCCTGAACGGTCTAACCTTGGTAAACTTGTCGAGCAACCATATACATGGTGCCATTCCAGTTGAGCTCACCAAGTTATCCCAACTTCGAAAGCTTAATCTCTCCTTAAACTTAATTTCTGGCCAAATACCTACTGGAATTGGAAACCTCTTCAATCTTCAGTATCTAGACCTCTCAAATAACAATTTAACAGGCCTCATACCTAAATCTATTCGTCCAATGTATTTTTTAGACTTGTCTTACAACAATTTAGAAGGTGAAATTCCGCCTTACTTACAAGAGAGCCCATCACAAAATTTTGTAGGCAACATGGATTTATGTGGCGATGTTAAGGGTTTGCCTTATTGCTCTACACATACTGCACATGCACGGGACACCAGTTCTATTGTCAAAATAATTTTACCAGTGACCTTAGTTCCTACCCTTCTAATTTTTATGTTCATTGTACTGCTTAAATGTAAGAACAAAAATGATCTCAAACTCCAAGCAAGTGTGGCCAACAACAGACAGGTGTTTTCGATGTGGAATTATGATGGTAGAATTGTATATGAAGATTTAATCGAAGCAACTGAGGATTTTGATATAAAATATTGCATCGGGACTGGAGGCTATGGCAGTGTCTACAAGGCACAACTACCTCATGGCAAACTAGTTGCATTGAAAAAACTTCACAGTTCTGAAATAGAGGATTTAGCCTTCATCAAGAGTTTTCAAAATGAGGCTCAAATACTATCGAAAGTACGACATCGAAATATTGTCAAGTTTTATGGGTATTGTTTGCACAAAAAATGCATGTTTTTGATTTATGAGTACATGGAGAGAGGAAGTTTGTTTTGTGTTCTAAGCAATGATGATGAAGCTGCTGAGTTAGATTGGACTAAGAGGGTGAATATCGTAAAATCGGTAGCAAATGCTTTGTCCTACTTGCATCATGATTGCATGCCATCAATTGTTCATCGCGACATATCAAGCAACAACATTCTTTTAAACTCAAAATTAGAAGCATTTGTTGCTGACTTTGGCACGGCAAGGCTTTTGTATTTGGATTCATCCAACAGAACTATAGCAGCCGGCACTTATGGGTATATTGCACCAGGTTATCACCTTCCTTTAGTCATTTCTAATTTCAAAAACGCATAATCCATAGCAATATCTCTCTTAAAATTTTACTTTTTTCTTTGTCTTTTCTCTTGCAGAACTTGCTTACACCATGGTTGTGACTGAAAAATGCGATGTCTATAGCTTTGGAGTGTTGGCACTAGAAGTATTAATGGGAAGTCACCCAGGAGAATTTCTCTCTTTATTATCATCATCCGATAAAAATATTATGCTAACTGATGTGCTAGACTCGCGCCTCCCCCCTCCAGAGGATCCAATGGTTTTGCAGGATATCGTTATTGTTTCGACAATAGCATTTGCATGTGTGAATTTTCAACCAAAGTCTCGACCTGCAATGGAACGTATCTCTAAAGAATTAATTGGTTACAAGAAACCATTGCAAAAAGGTTTTCATGAGATTTTAGTTTCAGACCTTAGAAACCAAGCTATGTATTTAATGGATTAATGTAACAGCTAATTATGTATGTTTCGGATTGTTATTTTATCATTTTACTATTTGTTATATTCATCAGATTATTTACATAGTCATGTAACTATTCAAGTAAGCGGAGACGTGTTAACGAAGTAGTGCAGATTTTACACTTTCATACACATTGTTTTAGGTTTACGGTTTGGACTTTATATAATTGTTTGTTTCTGTGCAGATTTGTTCTCTTTCTACGTCTTGATCTTTATCCTTTTCACTTTATTCTGTCTTTCCCTCTCTCTTTATCTCTTTCAACTACGGATAAAATTTCTTTACGAGGCAACGCCGATAACCCAATTTTTATGTGATTTTGGATTGCTTTTTCATGTTATTTTTGTGTCTTTTCTAGAGACTCTTATAATATTTATAAATTAAGACCAAAGAATAAGCAAATTTTAAATATATATTTAACTATTTTTCTACTTAAATTATTGAAGAACTCTAAAAAAAATTAACTTAAAAATTGATCCACGTCCAACAAATGAAAATTAGTTTTATTATCTCACGTAAGAGACTCAGTAAAATTCAAATATATTTTTAACCTTTATTGGTTCAAACAAAATGGGAATTAGAATAAAAAAGTTTGTTTAACATAAATAAGTGTCAAAGAATACATTTTTATTTTATTAACTTAGATTAAGACCAATATTTATTAAGAAAAGTGATTGTAAATTATATGAATCTTGCTTGACTGTCAAGCTTCAATTTTATTTTGTAGTCAATCACTAGCCGCAGCTGTGTCAAAGCTAGAGTTCCAAAAATCTTTGAGGTTGATTGGAGAATACCTAACAAAATTAATTAATAAATAAATTAAATTAAATTAATATATACAACAATTGATATCAACATTACCTTTAAAAATTATGTTGACATGAGAAATATATATATATTGTATGGAAGAATTTCAGGCTAATAGGCCTAAAGCCTATTAATATTAGAGACCCAATCCACTATAAATAACTCAAGGTATAGGAAATCCCAATCCCCTTAAAGCCGATAGTGTATTCTTGAGATTATCCATATCATGGAAAATCTGAAGGAAGCCATGAGAGACATGACCTCCTTAAAGACTAAGATTCTGAGGCCTTTGTGACACATGACACTCCGAGATTTTATTCATGGCTAAAGACGTTTTGCCCTTAGAGGGTGTGCCAGCCTTGTTTCTTACTGGTCATAGTCCGGAGATTTTGGGCTATGACAAAAGAGTTGAGAGAAATGTAATGATCTAGGACCAACTATAAGAGGTCTCAGGGAAGGCGCTATATTTGGGACCATTTATGACAACAATTCTAATAGGACTTTTACATTGTGGAAGTCTCGACTTACAATATAGTCACCTGAGACCATATTGTCATCGAAGGGACCCAAGACCACTCATGCCTCTTAGGGTTTTAGGTAACAGGTAAGTCTTACGATACCCGATACGACCTTAAAGGTATCGAGTAAGATAACCAAAGGGCCTTAGCAGGGAATAGTTATACGAGGCGATCTCCCTAAAAATTATTCTAAATTGAGAGAACAATTTAAACGTAGTATTTAATACGTGAATCAATGGGGATAATCATTATGATAGTTATATCCTACAATCAGATAACCATTGATCCTATAACTTGCAAAAAGAAATTGAAATTACTTGATATATATTCGATAGTGATAACTTCAATTATAAAAGGTCAAAAAATTCAAGTAAATAATATTGGATACTTCCCTTATTGAATTGCTGCCAAATTTTTCACTCACCTTCAATTTTCTCTTTACATATAAAGCCAAATGTTAACTTAAATATCGATGGATTTTCGATAAGAAATTGACCTTTTGCCTAATTATGTGCTCTGATTTCAGACAACTTAGGCTCCATTGCCACAAACACAATCTTGGTGTAGGAGAACAGAGAGAAAAAATTTCCTATATCAACATTTGACGCCGTCTATAGGAAAACTAAACAAAAAGCCAACAAATTTACGAGCAAAGTGAATAAAATGGTAGCAACCAAGCCTACAAAACTAAGAGAAATGCAACGAAAACAAAAAATCTAGAGGATATTTCCTTAGATCCAATAATAGCAACCTATGATGACCACAAAAAAAAATGTGAAATCCCTAGGGAAGGCGGCTTTTTGATCAAGTTTTGGGGTTCCTCCCTCACATCGATCACATCGTAAGAGGAATGAAAGAGAAGCTGTTTAATAGGTATAATAGCTAAGGGATAGTGAGAAGAGCCATATGAAAAAGGACTATCAAATTTAGATGCTAGTGAAAGAGATTTAAAAAATGAATTAAATGATATAGACAAGGTCAATAGGTCTAAGGATAACCTTATCTTTGGAAGCGGTGAAAATAGCACCTCAAATGTGGTATAGTTTAAAAACATACTAACAAGAAGTATAAGGATGCACCCAAGAATAAATATACGACTGCAAAAGAAGAGAAAAGGAAAGTTGCAAACTTGTCCCCTAAACAAAGAACTAAGAAGAGAAATATTAATGCTCATTTTAGAATCTTGGACAGGCACTAACCCGAGTCCATCCTTTCATAATATAGCCCAAAGATAAATAATAAAAAAGGACCAAAGAGTGGTTTGAACCCTAGGATATGAAAAGAATCTTGGATCAAAAGTCCTAGAAGGAGTGAGAGGATTCAAAACATCGTATGTCTCAAAGAGAGGATACCCAAAGCACTATTACCAATAAGAAGGACATGGTATCTTTGGTAAGAAAGCTAGTTGAGGAGATAGATAGCAAGAGGCAATAAGCTCAATGGATAAACACAGAATCTATACCACACATATTCATACTCAAAGTTTTCTTTTTCACAAAAGATTTTGGACATAGCTTTGAAAGTTAAAGATGTTTTAAATCACCCTATTTACAAGAAGAATAAATCTGTCTTTACACATAAATTTCTTTAGAGAGATGATACTAATGCAGGGTTTGAATAAGGATCAAATATGTTAATTATTCCTATTAACATTACAGGGATAGGCCAAAAAATTGTTTACAAACTTGACACTGAAAAGCATCCATAGTTTTGAACAGCTTTATAATGTCTTCACCAAAGAGTTCAGAGGGTCGATTTTCAATACCTAGACCCTGAGCTCCCGATTGTTATTGAAGTAAAGGGGTGGAGAAAGTCTCAAAACACAAAGAGATAATAAAGTCAGGGGTTTTCCATCACCTGTTAGCATTTGAAGGCCTCAAGCAAAGGCTAAGAGTAAGGAGAGCTTGGTATGCTATAAGCAAACATTCTGTCACCACATCCTAGCAATTTAGAGGAAGTTACTAGATGAGATAAAAATAGAGGACTAATGTTCTCAAACTAAGGGAAGAAAAGACACTAGGGTCTTTTTCTCATGATAAGGCCTGAATCTCAAAATTTTACAACAAAAAGAGGAAGAACAATAAAAGAAGATTCTATGATTTAGGTAAAAAAAAAGATCGGGTGCCAGAGTTCTTTAGACCTAAAAGGCACCAAGATGATAGCTTTTTAAAAGAAAAGAAGTCACCTCGACAGGATGACATAATGAGTGTAGCTCAAGTTAAGAAACAAAGGAAGTTCACTCCCCTGAATGCCTCTTTCTTGCAAATCTTAGAAGAGATCAAGAGGTAGCCAAATTTTTTGATAAAACCTAGAACCTTGAAGGCAAAGTCATTTGGGAGTATAAAGAGCAAGTTCTACAAATTTTATCTGGGTTTTGGACATATAATTGATAAATGCACTAATTTATAAAAACAATTTGAAATGTTGGTCAAGAATAACTACTTAAAAGAATTTATTATTAATCTTAAAAAAGGAAGTCAAAACCTCAAGCAGGAAAAGAAACAAAGGAAAAGAATGAATCATCATTCTATGGTGATATTAGGTGATTCAACACTAGCAAAGAATTCAAACATAGTTTGTAAAAATTATTCTAAGTATTCTTTGCCTAACTTTATCTCAAAGCCACATATGATGAATGCTAGAGCCAAAAATAGTTAAAGGTGGCCTCGGTTCCAACCATATTCAAGACAAAGATGAGGTCAGGGTCCACTATCCTCATGATGACACTCTAGTAATATCTTTTATGGTTGAAATAGCTTAGATCAATGGAATATAAATTGATAAGAGAAATTCTACCAATATCATCTTTAAAGAGATGTTTGCCTCCTTAAGAATTAAACACTTGAAGTTAAAACTAGCTTATACAGCATTACATGAATTCGGAGAGTCATGTATTTATCCTTTAGGTACACCATGCAATTGTCAATAACTATGGGTGATGGGCTGTATCAAAAGATAACTATGATAGAGCTTTAAGTGGTAGATCTTAAAATGTTGTATTCTATGATCCTACGAAGATAATTTTTAAGGAAACCAAAGTGATAGAAAGTATCCATTACCTAAAGCTAAAGTTTAGGGTAGAAGAAGATATTAGAGTGGTAAAAGAAAGTCAGAAAGAGGCTAGGTTATGTTTCACCATAACAGTAAAATTCATACTGTATCTCTAAGCATCTGTTAGAATAAACCTTAGAGGATTAAAGTGAGAAAACAATGATGAATAATGGAGAATCTAGGCAGGAAGTCAAAATCATCAAATAAGTCATTAATCGCAAAACCCATTGAGAAAATGAAGTTTATGGTTTTAAATGAAGAAAGCCTTGATTGAGTTATCGAAATTGGGTTATATGTTAGACGAGCAAAAAAGTTAACTTAAAGAAATTCTAAAGTGAAATATGGATGTTTTTGTATAGAATTATAAAAACATACCAGGAATCAATTCTAAGGTGATCTCTCATCAAGTTGCCACTAACCCTAAGTTCAAAACAGTAAAGCAAAAGAGATGAATATTCAACATTAAAAGAAGAGAGCAATTCAAATTGAGGTGTATAAACTACTAAAAGTTGATTTTATCTAAGAAGTTTACTATTTAGATTGGGTAACAAATGTGGTTATGGTAAAGAAATCTCATGAAAAAATGAAAGATGTGTTTAGACTTCATCAATTTAAAGAAGCCATAACCCAAAGACAGTCTTTCACTCACAAGGATAGATCGGCTTGTATTCAATAGCGGGGTATGAGCTTCTAAGCTTTATAGATGCATTCCCAAGATATAATCAGACTAAGATTCATGAACCTAATAAAAAAAATTACTTTTATCATAAATCAGGGGTTATATTGTTATAAAGTAATGCCCTTTGAATTGAAGAACATTAGGGCTATATTTTAAATATTAGTTAATCATGTTTTCAAGTCTCTGATCAGGTTAATAATAAATATCTATGTCAATGACATGATTATCAAATCTGTCAAGATTATTGACTACGTAAAGCATTTGAAAGAAACCTTCTCATACCTGAGAAGGTACAACATAAAATTGAATCCAAAGAAGTGTTTATTTGGAGTTAGGATAGGAAAATTTCTAGGATTTATGTTCAATAAATGAAGAATTGTGGTTCATTCCTAGAAATTGAAAGTTATTCTTAAACTTAAGCCCTTGACCACATTGAAAGACCTTCAAAGCCTGACTGGGAGACTGGCTTTCCTTGGTAGGTTTATGTCTAAAGCTACTAATAAATATGTTCATTTCTTCTAGATAATAAAAAAGGGTAAAAAGATATAGTAGACTAAAGCATATGAGAGTAATTTTAAAGAGCTTAAAGAATACCTGGCTTCAATTTCGTATTTAACAAGCCTCGAGAAAGAGGACGTATTATATCTATACTTGACTACTAGCGATTATTCAGTGAGTTTAATCTTTGTTAAAGATGATTCTAAAAAGATCCACAAGCCAGTTTACTAACCAACAAAGCTTTACTCGGCGTAAAAATAAGGAATTTAGCACCTAAGAAGTTGGCACTCCCATCTGTGATAGCCGTAAAGAAGTTGCATTCATAATTCTAAACTCATCAGGTGATGGTTTTGACGAACCAACCATTTAGTCCAATTCTTCACTGACCTAGTTTATAAGACACCTAATGATACGGATTAACGAGGACAAAATAGACATTGTGTCAATAGAGATGTGTGCATGCCAGAAGGTCTAGTGACACGATCAAAAGCAAGGAAGCTATAAGCTAGTTTTGGAAACTTGGCCAAAGTTTACATTGAAAAAATGCATGAAAAAATGATGAAGGAAGAGAAGATCAAGCCAATGGAACCAAGGAACATCAATGGGCAGCCTATACACTTGTGTTTGGTGTGTGGTATTTAAAGAAACATTTAAGAAGCCCATTTGAAGAAGGCCATGCATATGGACAT
>JAVXUL010000021.1:943883-971277 GCA_035590515.1 Trichilia minutiflora
GGTTTGAAATTTTACATGCATATCGATGCCAGTGGGTAAAGTTGTGAATAAGAATATTTGTTCAGAATTGGGTTGGGCTTAAGGCCCTATGTAAAAAATAATGTCCAAAATTTGTTGTACTCCATATTGCAACTCTTTTTATCACTCCCCAAACAGACAAAGAAAAGAAACCTTTTCAATTTAAGTTCAATTTTTTTTTTTTGTAGTTCCTGCAAATTTGAATCCACAGAACCCATAATTTGTATCTATGCATATATGTTATGAAGCTAGACTCCTTGCTTGTAAGGTTAGCAGAACAGACAATTAAAGCAGCCTTTCAATAATTTTTCTTCAGAAACTGTTCCCCACAACTCTGAATTCATGGACCTTTAACCCAATAATGGCTTGATATGGAATGAAAATGATTGCATTCAAGAACTTCAGGATTTCAATTTTTTTTCTTTTTTTCTTTTTTTTTTTAATTCTAAGTGATGGTAGTAATCCATACACAAACGGACACCATGAAGGGAAAAACAAAAAGAAACTCTGCTCATAGTACCCTGTGCCCCCTGCAATTTTTGAAATAATGTTGATGAGAGCTTTGACCGGACTATTTTATTCTCATTCACAAGAAAAAAAAAAAAAAAAAAAAGGAGAACAAGAGAATGCAAATGATTTAAGTTACCGAAACGAAGTACTTAAAGAAAATTGAAGAATAGAACCCTAGCCTTAACCAGTTTGCTTTGAACTTTAGAGCTTAATTATTCTATGTAGGACTCCCAAATCTTGGTAGAATTCTGCAGTTTTGGATGATAAAAATAGTACAATTATTTTATAATGTACAGATCAACTCATTATTTTAAGTTAAACTATCAGCATTCACAATAAAAATATGCAATATAAAATGTTATTTTAATTAGAATCGCAAATTCTTATATTATCACACCCTGCATTGCTGGTAAAAGTGAACTTGAATTAGGTTATAAGCTCTATACTTCCTCAATTAATCAAATGCATTTTGAACTGTAAAGTTGTAAAATTATAATGAGTTGTGGGTCAAAATGAAACATTTATACATTTTCTTGTTTTCATACTACCAATTGGTTAAGATTCTTCATTCTTGCAATGAGAAAAAGAGAAAAATGAAAAAGAAATCTATGTAAGAGATTTTTCTTGTGTCCTTTTTTATGATTTTTAAAATTGACCAATCTTTCAATGATGTAACTTTCATTAGTCTTCAACCAAATTATTCATATATTGATATTGTATCATGATATAGTTGTAATCTTTTTTTTTTTTTTTGTGTGTATACGTGAAAAATTCTAATTTATCGAATCTCAAACAGGTGCAAAGCAGCCGTCACGTGAGAAAAACAGTTTAAATAAAACTCACGGCTGTACCAGACGCTTACAAAGAATGCACTCTCGATGGATCGAATCCAGAACAGGCGCAAAGTAGCAGCCATCTCTTGCGAGATGAAACCACCTAACTGCACACCTTGACTGCGATATAGTTGTAATCATTATCATAAACTTGCCAAGAATTTGCGTATTTAATTTGATCCCCCTTTCCAATTAATCATTGCAAGAATTTTACTAAACTATTGTGTCAATGTTTAAATTAGTTGGGTATTTTTTGTAAGTAGTCAAAATTTATTTATTGCATGATTTTGCATGGCTATTTTGCATCATTTCTATATGACTTTTAAACATAATCCCTTCATAGGAAGAAGCTATGAAAACTTCCTAGGCCTCACAAAGATATCAATTGTAGAAATTTGTTTACTACATAATCTGCTTTAGTTCAACACTAGATAAATTTATTATAGAGTTTCACTCAAAATGCTTAACACTTATTAGGAAAGGAACCTCTATCAATAGTTCATTTGTTTTAACAAAGTAATTTGAGGCTTTAATATAGATCATTATGAATATTTTGTATTATATTTAACATTAATTAATTCTCCCATGTTATATATTAAGTTAAATATTTGTCAAGATCGCTTTAGGTCATATTTAACTAAAATTAAATAAAACCGAAACTAATGCATCAAATCTTATGTTTAAATACTAAAAATTTTCTCCCCAACGAATTTCTTGAGTGTTCGAATTTATTTATGGTATGAAATAACTCAAAACATAGTTCTAGTTTATTGATATTCATACGATTTCCAAAACTCCACGTAAATATATTTTGGGTTTCTGTTTTTCTAAAATGTTGGTGATCACAAACTCCTCAACACATTAATCTTTAAGCCTGTTTCATATGCATAGCAATTATGATGAATGAGAAATTTGAAAAATGACTCTGAGAGAGAGAGAGAGAGAGAGAGAGAGAGAGAGAGAGAGAGAGAGGTGTTATATATGTGTTTGCTTTGAATTTTGTTGTATGATAGAGAAATGGTGGCAGTAGGTCACATGGATATCTCACAGATAGGGAGCACAATTCGATACTTTCTCTTGTCAGAAATCAAAATAAAATATATATGCACAAAGAGGATTCTATTTTAGTCCCTTACGATTTGAAAATTTTCATTTTATTCAACTTTATCGAAAATGAGAAGCATATTGAAGTAATTTTATAGGATCAATTAAACAATATATTTGTCCAAGTTTCACTTAGGTGAAAGGGATGAAGTTAAATTTTTAAATATTTAGGCTCATCATAATTCATTAAGAAAGGACTGTATATGTTATGTTTTTGTTAAAAGATATATTAAGGATAATAAAATTCTTTTTTTGACTATAAAAGTTTTAATTAAATGATTAAAATAAAGTAAAGCAAAAGATAAAATGTTTAGAATGTTTTTTATACAATGTCGAATTAATGGAGAAAAGTGAAATTTTACAAAAATTTTGGGGCTAAATTAAAATTTCCCTACTTACAAATGTCTACTTCAATCACCAATTTTTAATTAGTTTTTATCTTACACTTTCTATTTGTTCTCTTCTCCAACCATCCCTTGGCTTCTTTCTTCTTGGAATGTGTGCATAGAATCTCCCTTCCTTCCTCCTTCCTTTTCCCCTGTGTCTTAATTTGATTCCTTTTATTTTCATTTTCATTTAACTCCAACTACATTTTGCTTACTGATTTATGAAGTCAGCCATTTTCATACCGTCTCATTACAGGAACTTTCTCCAAAGCACTTCCCATTCAATAATATATTTGTTTAACTATAGACTCATGATTCCAAAGCAACAAAACCATTACACATATATATATATATATATGTATATATATGTATGTATGTATGTATATTTTTTTCTTTTTTTTCTTAAAATTTACCCATGCTGCATACCAGAGCTGGAAAACCACTCGCTAGCACATGTTTATGATCTCAAAATTTTAAAAAATGGAAAAAAAAAAAATGACAAATATTATGTCACACAAATTCACCAAAGTATGGGAAGGGAAGTGTATTGTTCAGAGCCTACCCATTTCCATACTGATTTTTTTTTGGCACAATTGATATTGAGCCAAAATATGTTCAGTTCTATACACCAACCAAATCTACTAAAGATGCATGAATGGAAAGCTGAAGATGAGCATAAAGAGAGAAAACCCTAATTTTTCCTCTTAAATATTCATTAACGATCTTACTAAGCTGAAAGTCGAATCAAGTGTATTCATTTTGTTGGAGAAGTACGCAAGACTTCCTTCAATGGAAGTTTTGATGCTGACCAGGCCATTGCCAAAATCCAGATGCGGTTGCTGCTTGCTGCTCTTCGATGCCACTGAACATGTTGCAGAAGCTTTCTTCTTGAACCATTTGATCAAGTTTCAGGCATTGAAGTTCTGGTCTTGATGAACCTTGGAGAAGTTGAGTGATGCTTGCAGGCCTAATTGATGTTGGAAAAAGCTGTTTGCTGCTTAAATGAGAAGAAGCTGGACTGGTTATTACTGATGTCCTTGAGATATCTAAGTTGATATCAGAACTGTTATCACTTCCATTGCTCCAAGAGCCTTCATTTTCTTTCTTCAGATGATGGTGTTTAACTTCATTTGATGAATCTTTATTTTTCAGAGACTGTAACTGTATCATTTACCACCAAATAGAATTAAATAAAATCCTCGAAATTTTTTTGAAAAATGGGTATCCAATTTCATGCTCTTCCAACGAAGAAGAAGAGTTCAAATCAAATTGTGTATTATTAAATGCTTGCAACTATATATGCATATGTCTGTTTGAGAGCTTCTAAGATTATATTAAATTGTATTTCCTGCAACGCAGTTCTGGCATCTGACACCTCAAAGTTATGATTACTAACAAAGAAAAATACTAAATTAAGGAACACAATGACCCTTTGAAGTTATTAATCGTTATCTATATTGGATCATGAGCTCAACCATGATAGAATGAAGGTTTTCTTCCGTGATCTTGTCGCACAAAAATATTATAGTTGTCATAAAAATTTTAAATAATGACAGCAAAGAAACTCATAATGCAAAGAAAATTTTATTCTATTTTTGTAGTACTACTTGGTTGTTCACTTCAATTTCATAATGCAACAAAACCATTAACTCAAGATCGACAGGGAAGAAAAAGTTCCTATTCACAAAATTCAAACACACTCAGGTCAGAAAAAGAAATTTTTAAGCTTCTGTTGCATCCATAGAATAGAAGTTATTACCTCTGCATGAAGTTTCTTGTTCTGAGCTTGAAGGGCATCATTGTCGGCTTTGAGAGCTTCAAACTGTTTCTTCAATTCTTCATGATCTTTTTCCAATTGCTTGGTCTTCCACCTAGCTCTTCTATTCTGAAACCATATAGCTATTTGCCTTGGCTGCAAACCCAAAGCCCTAGCCAGCTGTATTTTCCTCTCAGGTTCAAGCTTGTTACCCAACTCAAAACTTTTCTCAAGTGCCTTAACTTGTTCCATGTTCAGCCTCTTCTTCTTCTCCCCACCTTGTGATCCATCATCAGACAATTCTTCATCTCCATGTACATCTTCACACTTGTCGTTAACCCCCGAAAACGACATCGATCTCTTCATCATGAACGGTGCACCTGCTTACATACACACAAAAATGAATACATATTTATACACATATCCATACAAAAAATGAGTGAGTAAAAGAAAGAGAAAGAGAATGACCATGGAAGAGTTGAGGTAGACAAGAAGGGAGAGAGTTGAGGGAAGTTGGAGAAGGAAGATAGTCATTTTCTTCATGGGGTTGAAACAAGAAACTATGAGGAGGGTAAGCCATGTATGTCAATGCAAAATCCAATACAGAAATTCACATGTCAACACTGATAAGCTAAAGAAGTTTCAATTTGTTAAGCGATTTAAATATAAGAAAGAGGGAGAGTAAGGAAGAAAATGAAATTAAGAGTATGAATAATGTTCTGACTATATCATGAATTTCATGGTGACAGGTTAGAGAAAGAAGACATATGGGTACAGTCGTACAGAGACTGAAAGACAGCGATTTTTAGGTAGAGAGAGAAAGAGAAAGGTGTGAATTTGTATAATATATCAGAGATGGGAGCTTTCCTGGACCCAGCTTCTGATATGGGGTCTGTCTCTTTCATATACACACACATGTTTGGCACACAATTTGCAAATAAATATGCAAATTTTATCCACTCCTGAATATTCAAACTCTGTGTTTTAACATTAAGTAACCATCTTTCACTGCTTCCCAATTGATTCAAATATTTTTCTTCCTGAAATTCTTCAAATAAACATTTCTATTAAAAACTATTTGTACTAATTTTGAATCTTGATCTAATAGCTTCCAAAAATTTTATAACCTGTTAATATTTTTCAATTAAGAACCTAGTTTTAATAGTTGTATTTTAACTCAATTTTATAAATATAGAAAATGAATATTTTCTATCTTAATAATTAATATTATAATCAATTACGCATCTACTTCTACTTAATAAGTTGTTTATTTTTTATGAATTTAGAAAGATCAACAAGAATATTATTGAAAAAAAATTAAAATTTACACCTTCATTTTAAATAGATTATAAACTGGTTTGGGACTGTAATTTCGGCTTGCATTTTTGTCATTGGATAAGTTTAATTTTAAAAAATAAAAATAAAAATGGTGGCCAAATCATGTTGGAAATTGGATATTAGGTGTCAATAGAATAAAGAATATAGATATAGATTAAAAAGAAAATCTTCCATATTTGCCAATAGGAAGATTGACTAATCAATTTACTGAGGGCACAAGCCATGTGTAACGAGGAAACCTGGCAACATGAAAAATCCAAAATCCATGGAAACAAAAAAATAAGAAAAATTAATAAAAAATTAATGTCACTCACTCTCTCTCTCTCACTCAATTCAATTCTCTAAATATTAACACATATACATAGTGGACCTTTTGCAATGTTATTTAATTAATTTATTTTTCTTAATGCGAGTCTGGCATTTGCTGGAGAATTTTGGTTTATTTTGCATCTTTTTTTAAATATTTTTATAACATGGCATATGTATGGATTTAACTTTCTATTGAGAATTAATATGTAGTCACTATTTGAATTTTAGTTTTATTGTAATTATAAATTTATAAGGCCCAAGAAAATATATTGAAAACCTCATTTTTCATATATGCAAACATAACAGTTAGATAAAGAGCAAAGAGGAAGATAAGATGTTATATATAAATTAAACATTTTGAGTTTAAAATGTTTTTTAATGAAAATTATTATGTTAAATTTGTTCTCAAGAACAAATATAAAAATAATATGTAATATTTAATGTTTTCAAAAGGAAAAAATCTGATTAATTTTGATATATTATTTAGATATGCATTGATGTATTTATTATAAATTTTCCGAATAAAAATATCTCTCTTTAAATATTATGCATTATACATAAATTTAAATTTTTAAAAGTGCTTTATCTTATTTTATAAAAATACTCTTAATGCCTTCTTACTAAACTCTCCATACCGTACATACATATAAAATTATGGTGCTTCGTGCCTAGAAATAAATTAAAACCCATGAAAGAAGGATACATAGCAAGTCTCAGAAAGTTGCGTCTTCTACCTTTAGCTATTAACAAATTAGCTATAACTTGAGAACAGCTTCTGTAAGCCCTAGCTACTTAAAGTTTTAGAAGATTCCTTAATAATGAATATATGAAGTAGCCAGGGGGCATCTTCAAGGTTTGGAATCCAATACTAACTTAAGCTTCTCTCATAAACTTTTCAATATGAGTACCCAAACATAACTTTAAAAAGAAAAATGTATGGGAAAATATGTGACAAAATATTATCAATCAATCCAATTGATGAACAAATGATTTGTTGCTTTCACTTTCATTTTTTCAATGTTAAGTGTCAACGGAATTGATAAATTGAAAGCTAGAACCCCCCACTATCCCAAATTTTATCTATTTGTGATAGAGACGTGGTGGATTGGCTTTTATTTTTTAATTTATTTTATCTTATTTTAATTTTTTTTTAAATTTATGGGGGTCCTACATGAAGTGCTTTAGTGTGACCTACAGCAAGCTCTTCACATGCCCTTATATGGAAGAGTTTAGGGGCACTCCCAAAAGAATAGGCTGTATCCATGTTATTCCTTGTTGCTCATCTCAATATTAATTTATTAAAGAAGAAAGCTGTCTGAATCTTCTCCACATGCCCTACTGTTCCCATATGCCCTTGCTTGCTTTCTTCAATATTTATTTCCTGTTTCTCTTTCTCTATCTTTCATTGATTCTTCATCATTTATCAAACATCATGAAGGTTCTTTTGATATGCTTTAAATGCTTCTGTTCTATTCTTCATCCATGGAATATTTTTAATGTTAAATGTTTCAATACTCTTGTTGTGCTACCTACAAACCTATCAACTCATGATTCATCCACGCAATATCAATATTATGAAAGCAACCATCCCAAAAGTCTAGATAACTGAATTTAATTACTTGTTATTTTATTTTTAATAGCAAAAATATTAAAAATATAAATCCTTAAATGCATATTCACGTAATATTTGATAAGACATAAATATTATATCATATAACTCATTTTTTTATTTTGTACTTTTTTTTACTTTCATAAAAATTAATGTTAAATTAATAATATATTTATAATAATTAATAATAATAGTTAAATATTTATTATTTGAACCATTAATAAAACATAATGAAAAGACCATCAACGAAGAGATTGGTGACCCTCAAAGATTAAGACTTGTGGATGTATTAAAAGTGAAGAAATATCCAAGAAATAGACCTTATATAATAATTTGATAATCCATGATTTTCAACTTATATAATAAGTTAAATTATTTTTGTATTTCACCCTATGTTTTATATAGAATTTTCAAAAGACTCTCTTGATAGTATTGATATATTTGTAAATTTATATATAAATTTATTCTAACAAATTGATAAGTAGTACTGTTATATTTTTATTATATATTAGGGCAAAAATCGAGACTACTGTTTTGATCAATCCTCATCAACCCAGCGATTATCCCCAGCATTCGAGGCACAAGAAGTAGATCTCATGTAGGGATGGGTGCTTGTTGTTTGAATTGATCTGATCTAAAATTTCAAATCGATCTAAATATTACGATTTGAAATTTAGGCAATGCAATTCAATTCAATAATATGTTACAAATCTCAATCAATTCAAACTGTATAAAAAAGTTTGAATTCACGGTTTGAGTTTTGGGATTAAATTAAAATAATTTGTTAATTTAAATTAAGCACAAAAGATAAAATTTTAGGTTTTAATTTGCTTTTTGACCTAATTTTAAAATGATAAATCTATTATTTTGTCATATAATATTAATAAAATAATTAATATATTATTTTATTATATAATATCAATATTATTATATAATAATAACAAATATACTCAATATCCATGTAAACGATTTGGTTTAACAATTTGAAATTAATTTAACTCACAATTCAAATCGACAATATTGGTTTGTATAATATCAATTCAAAGATCGATCTAAAACTTTTTTAAATTAATCCATGCCAAAAATCTTAATTTCGTGGAATTTAAGTGGTTTGGATCAATTTGGATTTGCCCCCTCTTAAGTTTGTGGTTATGCCAAAAATCTTGACATCAAAAGACGTCACTCTCACTCTCACTAGAACAAGGTTCAGGTAAAAAAAGTGGGATCAATGCCATATAGACTTCAACCTAAAACAGGGATAATGAAAAAAGATCATGTATGAACTTTAAAGTCATTGCAAATTATCATATTATATTTAAAATTTCATATTATACAAGTTACGGTCTAGAAAATCATTATGTCAATCCAGATTTATAGGTAATGATTATATAGTAACTCATTATTTAACTCCAGCACTCAACCTCTCTGACAAATATTAGTTCTTTGTTCTCCAATGATCACACTACAAAAGCTTAGAAAGATGTGTCACCAATTACTATAAATAATAACACCTCTTTATTGTGAAAAAGGTTAGACATAGCAACAAACAATACATGCACTTTGCGTCAATATCTTTATCATCCTTCCTTTACTTTTACTTTTACTAACATATCACATCCTACATTAATCTCGCACCTAACTTAAGTATTGTAATTTATATATTGAGAAGTTGGCGTTACTCCTAATTTTCTCTTTATATTTACAAATAGTTAGAAATTAGTTATTGTAGTGTTTATACTAACTTAAAATAAACTCTGTCAGTCCTATCAATAACTAAGAAAAGACAAAATCTATATGATATTTGAAATTTTTCTCCTAAAAAAATTCAAGCATCAACAATTTTATATTCAATATTTGTAAAGTAATAAAAAAATTATATAAATTACATTATGATGATACAATATAGAGTTCTTTGGCCTTATTTGTGACACCTGATCCAAGACTGTCAACAATATTGTCCATTTTGGCCCAACTCTTGGGGTTTACGATTTTGTTCTTGAAATGGGTTATTCTGATAACTTTCCAAGAAGTCATCCATCTTGGTACTGCTCTCGTCTAAGCACGCTTAACTGCGTAGTTCTTGAGAATAAATCACTACTCATCCCAAAAGACCTTGTTGATAACTTGATTCCAACTCTACATATATAGCCTAATAACTTTCTCTCTCAATCTGATGTGGTATTCGATTCATCCTTGCCGTCCCAGAAGTCTATCAGAAGCCGCTCCTTACTCAGACACCCTCATCCCGACACCACTTCCCTCCTTCATCGGACCAGGATGTTACAGGCCCACCAACTTTCGCCTGGTTCGTCCTTGAACCACCACCATCGTATTGGAGGAGAGTTGGCTCTGATACCAATTGTAACATCTGGCCCAAGACTATCAATAATATTATCCGCTTTAGCCCAATCCTTGGGGCCTCACAGTCTTGTTCTTGGTAATGAGTTATCCTGAAAATTTCTCAAGAGATCACCCATCTTGGTACTACTCTCGTCCAAGCACGCTTAACTGCATAGTTCTTGAAAAGAAACCTCCACCCATCCCAAAAGGCCTTATTGATAACTCGGTTCTAACTTTACATATATAGCCCAGTAATTTTCTCTCCTATTCCGATGTGGGATTCGGTTCATCCCTGTCGTCCTAGAAGGCTGAAAGAAGCCGCTCCTTACTCAGACACTCTCGTTCTGATCCCACTTCCCGCCCTCATCGGACCAGAATGTTACACTATAGAAATGGAGCGAGAAAATTTTAAGAATTTAAGAGAAGGTCACGGTTAGGCGTCAAGCCTCCTTATATCAAGTGGCTTCTTATAAATTTTAGTAATATCATAGTCTACTTGAATTTTGAACAAATTATAAAGGAGATCAAATATTCAATGGCATGAGAATATGACCTAACTTTTGGATATATTTGTACTCCATATTTTCTCTAATAACACTAACTTGTAAACACCTTTTATTGGATGTATTTTTACTTCACATTTTCTCTGATAACACCCAACTAGTAAACACATTTTATTAAAAATATAAAATTTAAATATCAATCTCATCTAATAATAAAATTAATTCTATCTTAAATTGTTTTTATAACATTTCTTCTTTCTTTTTGTCTTTATTTAATACATAACTCTATTAACAATTATTTATAATCAAAAATTAAATATTTTATCACATAAAAACTCTTATCAAAACTTTTTAATGAAAAATAAAAAATAAAAATTGTTTTTTCTTCTTAATTTTTTTCATGAATTTTTTTCTTTCGTATTTTTAAAATATTATATAAATTTAGAAAATGATTGAAGCTTCGTAAGAGAAACATAAGATTGATATAGATTATATATTTTATAAAAATTTAAGAAATAGGATGCATGTTTTTATTTAAGAGTAATTATAAGGTCTCAAAGTTAGATCTTAATTTTTGGATCTCAAATAATTTAATAACTGAATTCATGGTGGTAGAGACATGAAAAGCTTGTAAATTTTATAAGATTTTATATTATTTATAAATCTTTACTTCCTATGAGTATTTAATAGATAAAGTGATATAATACTACTAAGTACTAACTCAATTGTCAAGTCACTCAAATTCAAAATTAGAATACAACTTAAAATCCCTCCCTTTGCTATTCTCTCAAATAGTAGGTTAACAATAGTCTATTCAATGTTGCCTTAATCTTGGCCCACTAAGAAATTTTATAAGTCCAGCTTTGAATTGGGCTTTTAAATCCAAATATGTTGGACTTGAAGTTCTTTGGTTTTTCTGCTCATTCAAATGACTTTGTATCCAAGTTTTGCCCTCAACAATGAAACACTCTGAAATGATTCATCCATTTTTTGCTAGTGTTCCAGAATAACCTTTGGCCCATCAGCTACATATAGAAACCTTTCACAACTATTACAGAATAATAACTCATTCCCGGCCTTACCTCGGTCTAAATAGAGTTTAAAAATTAAATTTTTTACCCTATTTTTTAAAAATTTTACCAATTAAATTAACTTAAAACAACTATATATAAATATATAAACCAACATAATAAAAATCATTTTAACCTTTTTTATGAGTTTATTTTAATGGGTTTTCCTCTTAGTTTATAATTTTTCTTTTAATTATATATAAATGTATTTCCAAAAGTGCTTTTGGGTTATGGACAAGTGTGACAACTTGCTTATCCCATCTCAAAAATCAGATTGACAAGAAGCACCTCAACCATTTGATCAATGTTGGATCCAATATTATAAACTGTAAACTCTTGCAAAAGCACTTTTGAACAAAAACTGATACATAAATAAAAGCATGTAGTTATTAGTGGAAGCCATGAAAGTACTTAAATAAGAAGTAAACAATAATTAAGTAGACAGACATTCCTCCCAAGAAACCAAGAAACCACTAACCCACTCCCCTTCTTAAACCCCAAAAGTGGTCAAACACTTGTAAATATTTTATTTTATTAATTTATCAAACAATTTGGGGTTATTAACTTAGACACAATTCCTAATAATCGGCCCCATGAGATTGATTTGCACGTTGCATGGAATCATTTTATATTATCAACCAAACAATGCAAACTTACGTTTTGCATAATGTCTTTCTTCTTTCTTGGGGCTATGTTCAAGATTAGATGGGCCAATTTTTTTTTTTAATTAAATTAATTTTTTATTTAAAATAATAACACAAATTTTAGTCCATTAATCGCATTTAATTCAATAACAGTTAAACAAAGTTAATAGGTTTAAGTTTTAACTATTAAATTATATAAATTAATAAAAAAATTGAAACTATTAAATTGAAATTAGTTATAACTTATAATTTATAATTAATCTTATTAATGAAGTAATTTATTTATTTATTTATTTATTATTCAGAGCATCATATATATTTATCAAAATTCTATCATCATCCTTTGCTGAAATGACATATATAAGACCCACATTTTTCCAATAATATTTCAATGTAAGATTATAATAAATAGTTGCATCACACTACCAATACAATCATAACAAATCCCAATTAATTATCATTATTTTAATTATTACATTTGGTGTAATAATCAAAATAATTACATCAAATATTATAAATTTAAAGAAAAACAATTACACTTAATTTTAAATATTAATACCAAATCATAATTTATATTTTAAATTTAATAATATCAAAATTTTACATGAAAAACATGTCTCAATTTTTTTTTTTTAAATTTATCAAAAGTTAACTAATATGATTTCGTAATTTATATATAAAAAAAAAAATCCATATCTCATTTTATTTTTTACTCGATTTTACATCAAATTTACATCTATTTCAATATCGTTCGATCTTACAATAAAATAAATTTGAAGTGATTAAGGGTGATTTAAGATTCCTGCTACTTATGAAATAAAATAAAATGTAATTATATGATTATACGTTTAAAAATATTATATCAAAATAAATTAATTTAATAAAATTTTGATATTTTCTGTATGTGACTGATTTTGTAATGTAATGATAAAAAGATAATAATATAAATAAGGTTTATAAAAATATTAGATATTATTGATGCAAAAAATTGGCCTCGTTCACGACTCCCGGCACCAGCAGATTTAGTCTTCTCGTCCTTGAGTTCTAGACTGCAAAACACGCAGAACATCTTAGGGGTAAAGCCGGTTTTCCGACGAAAATCATCCAATGCTTAAGTTAGCGAGGGTTTTACTTAGTGTGTGAAAAAGGTGTGCATGTAAGTTAAGAACGTAAGGATTTTAGAACAAAATCGAAAGAGGATCCTCGGTGTGTGTTCTGTGTTCTCCTATATGCTAGTATGCATAATAAAATGTCATAGATTCTATATAGAAAAAACCTCTTTTTTCCTTTATGTGAAGTTCCCGCAAAATTCCTGTCTAAGGTATGTGAAAAATCCCTTGGGATGAGTGCAAAATCAGAGAATCTCCACTATCCTCGATTTCTGTACGTTGTGTAATGGAAGCCTAGGAGTTTGTACTTCCGAACACGTGTTGTCGTGTGGTTGGCGCATCCAGAGCAACTTACTGCAAAAGTCAATGAATATGAAAAATTGTGATACTATACCTGTCACGTCATTCCCGAGTGTCCGCACCTCCGAGTATAGCCTCCAGTTCTCCTGAGAATGAAATCCCCTAGTTCTCGAGAGGCCCTTACACAACGAATGGTAGTCTCAAAGGCAGCAGGATATAACATTAGAAAGACAAATACTCTCCGAATGCTCACGAGTCTCTGTCTTGTTGGAAAGGATGTATCGACCCGACCTCCCGAGTCCAGAGAGACTGATAGTCGCGGACCTCGAATCCGAGTATCAGCTAACTGGGAATAATTCGCGAAAGGTCCTCTGAGCAGTAGGATCGGGCAATACGCCTGAGATGTCTTGACTGTCTCCCCGATGGCGTTATTAGATGCTCGAGGAGGCGTCGTATCAGGGGTCCATCTGGGAGACAGGTGCATATTCATCGGACTTAGATAAGGGCCCCGAAATGGATCTGAACCTGTGGGCTGGACTTCACTAAAATACGTCAACATATATAATTATTTTTTTTATTAAAATGATGAGGTTATAATAAAAATTTTAGAAATTATGTTAAATATATTTTAAATTATTTAATAAATTATCTTTTTAAAACACCTCCTCCCTACTTTTAAAAATTGGTGTAAAAAAAGAATTATTTTAAATTTTTTTACCAAACACAAATTCATTTGAAAATTGTGAAATAAACTATTATTATCGTTTTTTTTATTTTTTATTTGATATTAAAAATGTGTTTCCCTAGCTAACTTTACTGTTGAGCCATGCTGATTCAAAAATCCACATGATGGATCCACGTGCCATCATGTGTATATGGCTAAGTTTAATTTTTACATCCACGTGTTCTAATTATTAGCTCAACAAAATCCCTATGCTATATGTAATATAAAGCATATCAATCCATCCGTCATTTTCATTTATCTTATTTTTTAAAATATTTTTTTAATAGTAATACATATGCACAATATTTATTGAATTAATTTTTTATTTAATAATTTCAAAATACTTATTAAATTTGAAGTTAATTATATGCTTTTTATTTCTTTATATATTTCTTTTTAAAATTTGTTTAGTATATTTTATTTTAGCAATTTTTAAAAAAAAATTGTTAGTGTTTGATTAATAAGTATAAAAATGCTTATATATTAATTTAAATATTAAATTAAATGTTTGAGTGTATTTTTAGTGTTTATATATTAATTTAATTTTGATAAATATTTTTTAAATATTAATCTAATTAGCATTGTCAAACGCACGTACCTAAAGATACATATAAATTTCATTTATATGCATATTTAATATTGCTTTTTAATTTTTTTTCTAATATACACAACAATGATTTCTAATAGACCCTAATAATATAAGTCTTAAGTTTTCTACCATTACTTAATGACTAATCTAATTTGAGTTGAGTGTTCCCAATTCATAGGTTTGATTAATTACTTCCATTAATTGCAATTAATTTTTCCTTAAAACACAATTAATTAAATTCCTCTTACGTTTTTTCTTGGGTTGGGTGGTAATTAATGGTTAATAAAATTTAGTAAAAAAATGTGGTATGCAATATTTTTCTTCATTCACAAATATGTTGAAACTATTTTGCCTTATTAATTGAAGCATGAATGAGATGGGTAAAATACCATAAATGCACCCACTTTACATCATGTTACTCTCTTTAATTTACTAACATTTGGCTTCATAAATTCTAGTATATAAGCAAGGGTAGGATTTTTATTTTATTTTTCTTATAATTTAAAAATTAAAAATTAAAAATTAAAATTGTAAAAGTTGAAAATTACAACAAAAGAATGATGCAAATGTTTATACCAATAATAACTTAGTTAAGTAGTTTTTTATTTTGATGAATTGAAACCCATACAATATAAACCCAAAAGAAAATTACACATTTATTTAAATAGTAAAATTACAACAAAAGAATTAAAAAATAATTTTATAACTATTTATACGTAATAGTAGAAATGACAATTTTATTCTAAAGTAGGGAGGTCGATAAATATTCATCTATTTTTTATGGATACAAATTTGAAAAAAAATGAATATGAATTTTAAAAATAAATAAAATGAAAATATGTTTTAAAAACGAATCAGATATGAATAAAAGAGAATAACTATAGATATTGTAAAGCAAATAAATAGATATCTATTTTTCGAAACGACACCATTTTGATCTGCATAAAATATAAAATAACTACCTATAAGATTTAATTTAATTTTTAATTTTAATTTTACCTTTAGGTTTTTGTTTTTACTTATTTAGTTGTTGTCTATAATCTATTTGTCAGCTTTGTTAACTTATTTGTTGCAAGTTATGATGTTGATTTTAGAAAGATTTTTAGGTTAGTAGGTTGGCTTCTTAATGTTATTGGTGGGGTGTATTGTAGTTTTACCCCTTGTTCTAGTTTTTACTTAGTTTAGAAAATTTATTATGAGTATTTAAAATTATTAATTATAAAACAATATTTAAAATTATTAAAACAAAAATGGATATCTACAAATATTTGTATAAATATGCACACCTATATTTTTTAGAGGATACAAATATAAATGATAGGATAAACAGATAACGAATATAAATATAAATACAAATAAAAAATTAAAAAAATAAATATAAATACCAAAAAATATAATTTATATTCGTTTATCCGTTTATCAATCTTACGTAGCATATCCTATAAACTAAGTAAAATTACCCATTTATTTTAATGAATTGAAACCCACTTAATATTTGTCTAAAAGTAAAAAAAAAAATTCTATTTATTCTTTTATTATTTTTTCAATTATTTAATTTAAATGAATATGTAATTATTTATTATTTATAAAAATACAATAACATAGACATCTAAAATAAATCATATTTTACATATTATTATAGCAACTATAACATTTTAAGTAACATAACTAAGCAATTTTTGCAAATTTACATAGAAAATTTTTATTATAATAAAGTAAATGACAAAAGAAAATAATAAAATTTATCTATTTCTTTTTAAAAGGACTAAATATTTTGAGAGTAATGAAATTAATTATTATTTTAAAAAATGGAATTAATTTGTATCAAAATGGAATTGTTGGGGGAGAAGCCTATCAAGCAACAAACCCCGCATTCAAGGGAACTTTTCCTGCCAAACAAACATATCTACTAAAGAGATAATAACATCTAAGTCCCTAGTTATTTTTGTTATTTCCAAACAATAGCATAATTTTTCAATGTTTATTAAATAAGTCTCTAAACCATAGTAAAGCAACGAAATTAGCTTTTTACTATTTTTAGCTATCATTAATATAAAATTACCAAATTATTTTGTTGAAATATTATAATCCACTTATATCGTAATTAAGAACTTATTGTAACCCAAAATTTATAAATTAGTGTATTAGAATTTATATATATATATATGTATACAATACTATTTATAAAAAAATTAATTGATTGATTTTGTTAATAAGGTATCTATTTATATTATTAACAAAGATAAATTATCTATCGAAAATTTAATTAAAAATCTACGAAGAGTAATGTAACATTGCTAGTGAAGTGTTATTGATTGGTTGATTGATTAACCATTGTTCATGATAATTTTTATCCCTATTTTATTAATAAGGATAGATTAACTACTCAATCAAAATCTTTTTTAAATGGTAAGTGTACAAATGAGGACTTATGTGGTATAATTATATCAAGTATGTCTTATTTAAGACATTGTAAATAATTGGGGGCCCATATGGTATTTATCCAAATTCGAGAGGAGAATTAGAAAACCTGTCAATTGGACGTCAGCAGACAAACTCGTGCGCAAAAATTTCCAATTGGGAGTCTCTTTGAAAACTAGAATACCTGTATGTTCACATTTCACTCTCCACGCGTTTTCGTTTCATTTCGTTTCTCTCTGTGAGCAATTTTAAGAGGGAGACACTGAGAGAAAATAAAAGAAAAATAGAAGAAAATAAAATTCTTTTAAGAAAAAGTATTGTAAATGGGGGTGGAATCAGTTGTAGCTTTATAAATTTCGTCTTTCTTCTCTTTTCTTTGACTTTATGAATTCCATTCTTAGTTTCTCCAGAATTTTCTTTTCCGTCTCTCCTTCTACAAATCATTTCACGTCTTTCTTCAAAATTTGATGGCAGTTTCCGAGATGAATTGCATTTATTTATGTATGTTTAAGAAGACAGGAATGGAGAAAGAAGATATCAGCTTTTCGATCCATCTCTGAATTTCCTAGAAAATGAAGCTTGCAACCACTCTCTTTTCTCTGGTTTCTTAATTTTTTATAATTTTTTTTTTTTTTGCTTTTATTTATTGAATCCTGCAAATCCAGCTCATTTTGATGAAGAATGTTTCTTTAATTTATTCACCAAATTCCCAGATAACAAGTTTCTTCTTCTTCTTCTTCTTTTTTCTTTTATTATCGTTTCGTTTTTGGTTATTTTCATCTTGAATTGATTCTTTGGCGAAATGGGTTGCGTGAGTTCTAAGCAGCCAAAGCGATGCCGGCACTGTAAAAGCCCCTATTCGCCGGTGCCCAGGAGCTATTCCATGCACGTTCACCATCCGCCGCAAAGCAAAGGCGACAGCTACCACGTCGTAGCACTCACATCCTCAACACTTGGATCTCTCAAACTGGACTTTAAGAATCAGAACAGCCGCCTTGTTGATCACGATCGTTGTGATGATGTTTTTGTTGATGATAATGATCAGAAGAAGGTGGTTAGCAATCACTGTAATGGTGATGTTTTGGATAAGGAAGATAAGAGCAAAAGCGAGGATTTTTCAATGGGGTTAGTTGAGGCGAAGGAATGGTCTAATGTGATTCAAGAAAGGATCCCAAAAGTTGTGCCTAAAACTCCGGTCAGAACGCCGCCTGGAGAGCCTGAAACGATCAATACATGGGAATTAATGGAGGGACTTGAAGATGTAAGTCCATTGAGATCGTCTAATCAGTTTCGAAGTTTTTCTTTTGATTTTACCAGGAATCGGAATCCGTCGGCTCCTTTTGATCAGCCCAAGTCTAAATTATCGGAAAATGGTATTTCCTCACGGAATTGTATGTGGCTGAAAATGGACAATGATGATAAACATGGGGAAATTGAGTCAAATTCCAAGTCTTTTGTTTCAGATTTTGATCCGGAAGTCCTTTTAACTTTCAAGAAATCATTTCAGGAGCTGTCACCAGGGCATCCATTTCATCTCCGGCAAATGGACAACAAATATGACTTGTCATTAGATTCCTTAGACGAAAAGCAACCAAACAACGTCGTTTTAGATCAAAAATTTGGTAAAGAAAAGGTTGTCGTATACTTCACAAGCCTAAGAGGAGTTCGGAAAACATACGAAGATTGTTGCCATGTTAGAGTGATCTTAAAAAGCTTAGGTGTCAGAGTTGATGAGAGAGATGTATCAATGCATTCAGGGTTCAAAGATGAGCTGAAAGAGCTTTTGGGAGATGGGTTTGGCACAGGAGGATTGCCAAGAGTGTTTGTGGGGAAAAACTACATTGGTGGAGCTGATGATATACGGCGAATGCACGAGGAAGGACAGCTGGAGAAGGCAGTTGAATGTTGTGAAATGGTGGAAGATGGCGGCGGAGGAAATGTTGGAGCTTGTGAGGCTTGTGGGGACATAAGATTTGTTCCTTGTGAAACATGCTCAGGGAGTTGTAAAATACACTATGAACAGGAAGAAGAAGAAAGAGGAGAAGAAGAAGAAAATGGAGGAAAAGAAAATGATTATGGGTTCCAAAGATGTCCAGATTGCAACGAGAATGGACTAATAAGATGTCCCATATGTTGCTATTAGTTCACAAGCATAAACTTTTTACATTTTTTTTCTTGTTATTTTTTGTCTTTCCCTATTTGTTGTACAGTATTGAGGAGTTTAATGTTTGAAGGGAGATTCATATGAAAACTGCAATAGAGAAAACAGAGAGGGAATAATGTATTCTAGTCATGTGTCCTGATGGCTGTATACTTTCATCATGTTTTCAGAAGAAAAAGCAGAAGGAAAAAGAAGAAAAAAAAAAGGAAGCTTGTACGCTTTTTTCTTTTTTCTTTTCCTGAATAATTTAGATGATACTTAAAGTTCCATTTTGTGCCTTTTTCTTCTAATCATTCATGGGAATCACAAGTTTTCAAACTTTTTGAGAATGTGCTATTCTTGTACAGACAATAACACATCAGTGGTATGTTTTGAGCAATATATCTCCCTATTTGACCAAATGTTATCAAAATTATTTGCTCTGTTATTGTTGAAGATAGCTCTGTTTTTGCACATGGAATGTACTAAAATTCCTAAATATATACCAATATTGTAAAAGTAGAGTCATTAAATATAAAATATAAGTATGTTCATGGTTAACAACTGAGCAGTTATTAATAGACCGATAATAGATAAATTTAGACGTATCTCTTGATCTTCATGTGAACAAAATTTAAACACAGTTACTATTTTTTTTAATCACTAGTTAAAAATAGTCCATTGATTTTCTAATATGCAGAATCTCAATTGTATATTAGCCGAGGAGGAAGGGACTCGATTAAAGAAGTATGCAAATATGGGTAGTTGATTTAAAAATTCGTACATCTACTGTTTGTTTTCCAGGAAAGTGGATTAGTTCAATCATTTCAGTGGCGGCAAGATGCCGACTCTCTAATCTCTCCATTAGAATATGTACCGACTCCTCGAGCAATTCTACATTCATTAATAATTAACTAAGCATTTGGTTGATGTTTAACCATTAAAGAAGCAAACAAGTTTGGTGAAAATTATAAATGGTTGACAAGATGGGAATGGAAATGGTCAATCTTGTTTCTTTGGACTAAAGAAGTAGAAAAAAGAAATTAGTTGTTAGCTTTTGAATTGATTCTTTTGTTTTTTAAGGGTTCCACTAGAAGACCGTTTCCTTCGAAAGTTACACAAAAATCCAAGGGGACATCGAAATTATTAATTTTTCATGCCCTTCTAGAATGCGCATGAAAGGTATATCTGTTATTCATTGGCCTCACTTAAATTCTAAGAAATTATTAGGTTCAGATTTAGGGCATGTTTGGGACCAGTGTATTTATCTCAATTTCAAATGGGTCAAATTTAAAAAGGAAAAGAATTTTGCAATTTTGTTTGAAAAAACAGTAAAACTGTTTTCCAATAATAAGCTGCGAGATCTTCATATTGTTGAAAATAATTTAGACACTGTAGCTTGACCCTTTAATGTAGGGCAGCTCATAGTCTTTGACATTCAAGCTGTGTCCAATTAACAAAAGGAGGTGACAAATGACAAATAAATAATTCAAAATGTATTTTCCAACCAAGATGTAGGCATCTTTCTTTTACTAACAATTTCCCATCTCAAATTCTGTTCCTGAATTGAAATTCAATTCATGTTCACAAGGGGCCTCAACACACAAAATTACAACATGCTACCAGACACTTTGCCATCCTATCATAGTCTTTATCACATTGCCTAAAAAAATGATTAATTGGTTCGAGAAACAAGATTCAGGACATGTTTATAATTGAGCTATGACTTTTAATTGATAATTGTTGTGAAACAAAATCTTCAACGGTTAAGTGGCAGAGTCACAACCTCTCTTCACATTTTCGTTCTCCCAAGTTTTCATTTCTGGCTTTGCTTGTGCTAATTCAAATGTAAATTTATTTGAAGTTACCAAGATCCTTTTCATGTAGCCCTTTACATCCTCCTTTCCGATTTCAGTTTTCAGTCTATGCATCCATATTTCATAATGGGCTTCAACCCAGAAAATCACAAGAAGCTAAATGACACTTTTCTATCCAATCAAGTCATTCTCAATTGGTTTGGAAAAGATTAAGGAAAATTAGTGCACAAAAGGAGATATCAAGTGGTGAACAAAGTCCTGGACATCAGGGACATGTGCCATAAATGCTACAGATAACAGTTTTAATGATTTTGAGGGTAATTGCAACAACTAAATGTTGATAAACTTTTTGGTGCAAGGCCGCCATCTTAAATCAACCACCACATATTAAGTGGGATTTGGATCAATACTTAAATATGGTTGTGTTTGTCTTGTTGCATTGTAATAGCAAAATCAAGAGATAAAATAGAAAAGTGAGCACATGCTGTTGGATTATGCTTTGCAATCATGCTTGTGGGAATTGCAATTATGATATGGGTATTTTTAGCTTAATTTTCTGATAGGAAAAAGTTGAAGAGAAAGTCTTACATGAAAATGCTCTTATGGAATCGTTCAATAGAATCGTGCCACGTATTCTAAGGCGAAACAAGTGAATAATGCATATATTTAACCTCTTTTGGCCACATTGTCAGGAGTTTTAGACAAATGTATAAGACATTGGATGGAGTAATGGTGGTTGGATTAAGGTTCTGAATTAAAATAAGTCATGTTTATGGTTGTTAGAAAAGAAAAGACTACTAAGAAAATCATGAGCTAGTTGACCGTTATGGAAATGCAAAGCAGTAAAGAGATACAGCTGACTCGGTAAATGTGAAAGTAACTACCATGCACCTTAAAATTTATGAGTTTTAACAGATGAAAAGAAGATTGACGTTGAAATACTTGTTGCCATCTGAAAATTTTAACATATACAGTCAACTGTCGTTCCAGTTGAACTGTGTGCTTGCCTTGTAAGACCTGCCAATTGCATAGTTTCAGGACCGACTAAAAAGAAATTAATAGGCATTTTGAATTCAGATCCTGAGAACTTTTTTGTTTTTTAAACTGTGGTCCATGCTCACAGGCATGTGTAACATGATAAACAATAGAATCACTTGCATACAAGAAAATTTTAAAAAAAGACAGTGCATTTGCCTGGCAAACATTCTGGAAAAGAGATGCTTCAATTGATCACAAGACTCAGAACCTGAATTAATGCATACTCTCATTACAAAACTGAAGCACCAAATAAAAGAAAAGAGGAAAATTACAAGGGATAATCCCTCTGTTATCCCTGTGTCTAGAAATTGGGTCCCCGCAAACCATGGAGTCCAGAAAATAATGAGTCAATACAAGGAATTCTAAGCAATTAATCAAGCCGCCAAAGATTCCCTGATTTTGAGAATTTTTTTAGAATTTAACAGAGTTTTTATATGCACCAAAGGGATAACCAGTATATTGCATTGCACATTTGCACGTAAACTACTGAAGTAGGCTGGTGTAAAATAGAAGATCGTTTATTTTTCTACTTATTTTTAATCTATTGTCTTGGAAACAAACTGTAAAAAAAGGTTTACAACGAACTACAATATTGTTTATTTAGTAGCATTAGTACCTAAATCAGCAGCAGCTTTAGCTGCGTGTTCCAAAACTCCAGAAACCCAAAGAGCTCCCTCAGCGAAATATCTACTATTAACAAAGGCAGTACCAGCTGCAACAGCTGTTTTCCCCATAAAAGCCGCTGCTGTTACAGCTGCCTTTCCAGTAACTGAAGCAGCTGATTTGGTGTTGTCAAAAACATGATACTTCTCATCCATTGTTTTTACAGCCTTCATGCTAGCATTAATCTTATCTGTGAGCCCAATTCTATTGCTAAGCTCGGCAACTTTGGCTGCTGCTGCAGCTGAGACTCCATAGGACTCGTCAAGAGCTTTGGCCTTGACTAATGCATCTTTGCTCAAAACATACCCTTTGGCTATCATTGTTTTGACAACTTCCTGAGTAACAGTCACTGCTTCTCCAGGGGTAGAAACAAGCTGCCCTGTATGAGTGATGTGCTACAATTATAGAAAAGTTAACTTCTCAGAATCAATTAATTTAAGGAATACTAAAAATTTAAACAATATTGTTGATTGCTTTGTTTATACAAGGTACTACATCCATACTCGGGTTCTACATACGATAGATTGAAATGATCGGCAACATACTCAGCCCAAAATTAATCAGTTATGCATGTGATATTAAGTCCTGGAACTCTGAAATGTATTCCCCTTCATGGATAATTTGATTATAAATCACCAAATTGTTAATTTCATATAATATGTGAGATGTCAGATCAGACTATCTGTGTCCCTGTTAAATTTTGAAGCAAACCTAGAATGTAAAATTGATGTCTACATTGCATTCTATAGTCCCAGATTGACGAGATTAATAAGTTGTATGAGGGCATTGGAAACTTAACCAGTTAATAAACGCCCTCCCAAAGAAAACAAGAACATACCATCGAACCATCAGTTTCATTTAAAATCCATGGACTGCTCCAAGGGTTAGATTCATCCACATACATGCCACAGCGTATTATGCATACCGGTTGATCCACAATTGTAGCTCCCTGAAATATCAAATTTGCAAAGATTGAGCAAATCAAAGCAAATTGTATACAATAAGCAGGCATGGAATGAATCTCCAGATTGTGTTGCAGTAAAAATTGAACGATTTCAAATAGAATTTACGTCTGGCTGATTTTCATTAAAATCCGAAAAGTTACCAGCGTACCTGTGGTAAGATAAGCACATACATTATCATTTTTAACTTCTTAAACATAAGTCATTTGACATTTGGGATTACTAATTATCGTTAAGGTCAGTGTTAGAAGTAGGATTAAGTTTAAATTATTAGTAGGCATACAACACAATAAATTTCTTAGAACTGTCTCCATTGCCTTAAGCACATTTGTTTCCATAACAAGTACTTGACCACCTTAACAAAAGCAACTTACACTGAGCAAAACAGCAGTTTCCAGAGAAAAAGCATCTTTAAATGTCACATATGCAGTACGACCATATTCACCAGACCTGTTGTTTTACAAATAAATCAACAGTTTTAACAAATGATTCCTCCTATTTAGGATTATGCATTTGACTAGCATTGAAGAAATATGACTAGCTTGCAAATATAATAGAGCCTATCTTATTGACAGCTAGTAGGAGAAACATTCAAAGCACCTTATCAGCATCTCATTATTTCATGTTGCAGTCATAAGAATCAAGAAGTATAAGTTTATGTTCTTTACTAGAAATGTTTTAAGGGAAAACATGCACCCACAGACCAAACAGACAAGATCAAACCCACACAGCTCAATACACGGGAACTCAACAGAATGAAGATTATGTGCTTCACTTGGAACAAAGAAAGTGAAAGTAACAAAAATAAGAATTAGGAGTAATTCAGAAGCAGGTTGCCATATGAACTCTTATAAAGTTTGCATGAAAGAAATCAACAAAGAATTTATTCCACTCCCCTCCCAAATGGAATTGAAGTTACCCAGGCTTTTACTGCTTACATTACATCAATTCTTTCAACCAAGTGGATAAGGGAAGGGAAAGATATCCAGGAAGCTTACTGTAACAATAAATGTACTTACTTCACAAGCAGAAGATTTCAACATGTTAATACACACGCCATCTTTCCAAAAACAAACTCAGATATACAAAAACAATGATTAATTGGTATAATGAGTATGAAATGGATACCGTCTAAATTTGTACACGATCATGACCAAGCCACTACCTGATAATTTCAACATGCTCAAGTTCACCGCAGTAAGAAAAAAATTCGTGAACATCCTTCTCCTTTGCTTGAGGAGACAAGCCTACAACTTCAGCAACGTAACTAGCAGGACACATTGTGTTCGAAATTTCACAAAATTTAAATATGGATTAAGAGTACCTAGTCGAAGCAATATAAAATATAACTTCAGCACCCTATTTTGACAAAAGTACTCTAGTCATTAAGAAATCATCTCACCAACTTCAACAATTCATTATATATATATATATACACACCATTCCACAGAAAAAGCCTTTTTTGCAAGGGATGGCTAAGATAAAGGAAATGTCAGGCAGAGATAATAGATTATCAGATTGGTGTAAAATTCAATGATTTCAAAATCCATAATCTCCAGTGGTACTACCTCATATGAAAACCTTATTGGCACAGAATCAGAGATCAAATTGCTGGATATTTCTAAAAATTAGTCAATCAATTATCAAACTTCCATTGCCATTTGATGCCTGATTTCAACCATACACAGTTATTATGATGCTAGGGTTTATATATCCTGCTCTCAAGGCTTTCTGAAATGGAAACAACATAATTAAAGGAGGCCAACATAATAAAATCGCATATAGAAATCTTTGAAAGCAAATCTTAACTTGTACATTAAGGAACAATCAAAGTCAAACAAGGAAAGCACTCAAAGCAGAAAGCAGATTAAAAGTTGAACTAAAAGTACAGGAGTTGGCATGAGCAGATTAAATTATCAAACCCATAGCAGTGTGTTTTCTTGCAATGTCAAAAGCAACTTAAAATACCCAAAAGTGCTTCTACCCAGTATTCCACACGGTGTGATCAAAATACCCATGAAGCAAATTCAATTGTTACAGAAAACATGCAATTTACAGACAACGTATAATTATTTATAACGAAAAATTGAGCAACATAAACTCTGAAACATGAAAGAAGGTTAAAACTCCTAAGAATTGAAGCGGTGAGTTCTAACGTACCAGTTCTGTTCTGTTCTGAGCTGAGCTGTTCTCGATCAGATGTTAGAGACGAAGAGAAGGTTCTGGTAACCAAACCCAACCATATCCTTTTTTTATTTTAACTGTTTTGATGTAAAAAAACACGAACCAGAAAACCCCACTCGCGATTAAAGAGCATAAACGAAGGATTAAACGGTGAAATTAATCATTTATGTGATTATTAAAGAGAGCGTGGGCTATGTTTCTTTAAAAGAGCGTGGATTTGTATTTATTTTTGTGCTGAATTTTACCTTAATTGTCTTTACTTGGTAGATAATTTTGGCCGCTAATGGAACTGTAACAATCTTACGAGGAGTTAACCGTTGATTTTCTAAAACGGTGTCGTTTTTATGGCAGATATGGGGAATTTAATAAAGGATAATATATTTTCTTAAATTTCACAAAGAAAAGAAATTTTTTTAAAATAGTATTAATAAACTTAAAGTGTTCATAGTATATTTGAGAGGTCCAACACAATCTATGTTAAAGTATGTTTCATAACTCTTATATAAGAATTTTATTTAATAGAATTTTTCGTTAAATTAAATTATTTTTATGACTATGTTTTTCTAACAAATACTTAAATTATTTTAAAAATGATTTATATTTAGCATAAAAATTATTTTTTTAACCAAAAATATGCACTTACTTTTTATAATTTCTTATCAATATAGTAATTAATCCCATTCTAAAATTTTAAACTTCTAAAACAATAATTTTAAGATGGATATTGTTTAGGTAAAAGATAAGGATGACACATAAAGGACCTCCAAATAACGTGTGACCAACTCACCTCCAAGGACACCTAACCCTGAGGATTTCCCATACTTAATCCTGAGGACTTCCGATCCCAAAGACTCATCTCTCCTGAAATAGAGAACAATCAATTTCGAGGACTCCTGATCCTAAGGACTCCTCGCGAGCCACCTAGAAGATATTCATTCCGAGGATTCCTAATCCTAAGGACTCATCGCTCTCAACTCAGAAGATATTCACCCCGAGGACTTATAATCCTAGGGACTCTTGATATTAA
>JAVXUL010000021.1:971377-995643 GCA_035590515.1 Trichilia minutiflora
TTATATAAATTTAGAAAATGATTGAAGTTTCGTTAAAAAAAAAAAGGATTAGTACCACACAAAATATTATTTTAATAATATAAATAATAGATATGATAATGTTAAGAATTCAAACTTTTTTTATACAAATTTTGTATAGATTATATATTTTTAAATATTTTACTAAAGGATAGATTATATATTTTTACACAAAATTTAAGAAAATAGAGTGCATGTGTTTACAATTAGAGGGGTGAACATGTTGTTAGCCTATTCAATGTTGCCTTAATCAAGGCCCAAAGAATATTTTTATAACACAAGCTTTGAATGGGCCTTTTAGTTGACAATGAAAGTCCAGATACCAGATTTATTGGACTCGAAATTCTTTGGATCACCCGACTCCAAATTAAACACTCCCAAATGATATCATGCATTCTTTTGCTAGTTTTGGAGTTACAGAGAAATCTTTAACCCATCCGAGAGAGAGAGAGAGAGAGAGAGAATCAGAAGCACTTTGAGGTTGTGAACAAGTTTGACAACTTTTTTAATTCCCATCTCAAAAATCAGATTGTCAAGAGGCACCTCAACCGTTGGATCAATATTGAATCCATTATCATAAACTGTAAACTCTTGCAAAAGCACTTTTGAACAAAATTTGATATATAAAATGAATGTAGTTATTGGTGGAAGCCATGAAAATACTTAATTAAGAAGAAAACAATAATTAAGTAGACAGACATTCCATCCAAGAACCGACTAACCCACTTCCTTCTTGAAGTCTTAACCCCTAAAAAAGTGGTCAAACACTGAAAACACTTTAAAATTTTTATTTTATTAAACAACTAATTTTAATAATTTTTATGTTGACATAAATAATTTATATATACTTAAACACAATTCATAATTATCGGCTGAATGAAAGTGATTTGCACGTTGCATGTAGTTAGTTTGTATCACCAACCAAAATGAAAAATCAACCAATCCTTTACATCCCTTAAATTTGTGTTAAGATCTCATCACTATTTTTTTTTTAGCCAACCCTAATACGAAGATAATTTTATTAAATATAAGAATATAGAAAAATAAATTATAAAGTAAATGCAATGTGCAACAATTTAATTAAAAAAAGTTAAATGATTAAAAAATAAATTAGAGTAAAAATATATTAACTTAACGTATGTTTATACTCAAAATAATGAAACAAATTTTTATCCGTTAATTTCATTTAATTAACAACAAGTTAATTAAATAGAGTTAATAAATTATAACATTAAATGCTAATTTTTGTATTTAAATTTTAACTATTAAATTACATGAATTAAAGAATAAAAATTTAACTTACTAAATTGAAATGAGATATAACTTGTAATTTATATCCTTTTAAGTTTAAAAAATAATTGCACATTAAATTGATATTTATAATTAAACTTATTAACAAAGTAATTTATTTATTTATTTTCTCTTTGAGAGCATCATGTATACATTTATCATAATTCTATCATCTTTCTTCACTGAAATGACATATGGAAGACCCACATTTTTCCAATGAGATTTCAAATCTGTGAAATCTATAAACACATAACGCCAAAGCAATAAAGTAAGATTATTATTATAAATAATTGTATCACACTAGCAATACAATCATAACAAATCCCAATTATTATCATTATTTTAACTTTAACCAAGTTAATCATGAAAAATAATTACAAATAAGGTAATTAATCCAATATAAATTAGAAAAAAAAAACAATATTACACCTAATTTCAAATATTAATTTTGATAATTACAAATATTAATTTTACATAAATGTTCATAATTTGCATAAAAATTTACATCTCATTTTATTTTTTTACTCCATTTTACATTAAATTTAGATCTATCTCGACATCTTTCAATCTTATAATAAAAAATTTTGAAGTGATTAATTTATTTATTGGGCATATTGAAATTATTTTTTATTTTATTTTTTAAAGAAATATTAAGAATTGGTGTCCTTGGCTTACATTACAGTGGAGCCGTGCTGATTCTTAATAAGGAGGTAATAAAGAGGGTTTTTAACAAATAGAAGGGGTTGTCCGAAATCTGTTACGATCTAATAAATCCACGTGCCATCATCACATGGATATGGCTAAGTTTAATTTTCACATCCATGTGTTCTAATTATTAGCTCAACCAATCCCTATGCAATTTGTGCATCAATCCATCATTTTTATTTATTTTATTTTATTTTTCATAGCATATGTGCACAAAAGTTTATTGAATTAATTTTTATTTAATAATTTCAAAATGCTTGTTATTTTTGAAGTTAATTATATTTTATTTTTTAAATTTCACGTAAAAAATTTGATCATTTACAGATTCTTATGCAAATATTTTATATAAACCAATACGATAACGCGTGTTATGTTTTCAAGCAAGTAAAAAAAATATAATATAAAATATACAATAATATTATATTAATTTATTATATATAAAATTTATATGAAAATTTATATTTTTAATATTATTATATATTACTAAATATGTAGATGCAAAGTAGAAAGAGGAGGTTCATAATTTTTTTATTACTGCAAATAAAATAATTTTAGAAATACAATTTTTTACACAATTTTTTATATATAAATTAATTGATATTTAATTATTAATCAATAAAAATATAAAATTAATACAATTTTTAAAAATAAATGATATAGACCAGGAAATAATCAATACAATTACGTCACATTAATTTGTACATAAAAATTTATACAAAAAATTTATATTTCTAATATTATTTTTTAAAATAAAATTTCTTTCAATAAACTATATTTTAAAAAATAATATATAAATAATTTAACTAACTATTAATCTCTTAGGACTTCCTACAAAATATAATCACATACTTTGTAAAGGATGTTAAAATTCCTTTAAAATATAGTCAACATATTAACGCTATAATTATAATTATATTATTAAAAACATCCGTAATTGTACTTTGGTATAGTGTGTGTGATTTACTCACGATTTATAAAATAAATAGGGAATTATTATTATTATTTTTTAATTTGACACATACTCAAATCCCACCTAATCTTATACTAAGGTCTAAGGATAAATTAAGAATTTTTTTCCAAAAAATTAGTGCAAGTAGAATTGATCCCTTACCTCTTACTTTTACAATAACATATTAAATTAATTAGATAATTTTTTCGAAGACCAATAAAGACATTCTCCTTTAAATTAACCAATAGAATTGGAAGAAGTGGTGGAGTGAATTTAAAAATAATAATAATAAATTAAATTAAATTAAATTAAAATCGTTAGAATGATTAGATTAAGGGTACATATCAATTTCTTTATACGTATATTTGATATTTCCTTTTAAATTTTTTTTAAAGATACGTAACAATGATTTCTAATAGACCCCAAGAAAGTGTCTAAGCTTTCTATCATTACTTAAAGAATAATCTAATTTGAGTGTTCCCAATTCAAAGCTTTGATTGCTTACTTCCGTTAATTGCAATTAATTAAATTCCTGGTACGTTTATGCTTGGGTTGGGTGTTAGTGGTTAATAAAAATTTCGAAAAAAAAAAAAAAAAGAAGTGATATGCAAAATGTTCTTCATCCACAAATATGTTAAAGACCCTTTTGCCTTATCAATTGAAAGCACGAGATGGGTAGGAACACGATACCCTAAATGCAGCTATTTTTCATCATGTTACTCTATTTAATTTACTATTATTTGGCTTCATAAAATATAGTATATAAGCAAACCTAGGATTATATCACTTGTCTAATTGTTTTTTTTGTTATAATTTTTAATTTTTATTATAATTTAAAATTAAATATTATAATGATTTTTTTTTTTAAATGTACCATGCAATTATTTATTTATACACACACCTATAAGGAAAAACTTTTTATTCTTTTATTATTTATCTTTCAATTTCTTTAAATAACTTACATGTGATTTGACATGTTATTGTATTTTTGTAAACTTTGAAAGAATTTATTTTTATTTTTTTTATAATAAAGTAAATGGTAAAAATTAAAATAAAATCCATCTATTTTGTTTTAGTCAATGAAGAGTAATGAAATTAATTATTATTATAAAAAAAATGAAATTAATTTGTGTCAAAATGGACTTGTTTGTTAGTGAAGGAGCCATTCAAGCAATAAATCCCGCGTTTAGAGGAACATTTCCCATCAAAACGAACGTATGTGCTAAAGAGATAATAACATCTTAGTCCCTAATTATTTTTGTTGTTTTCAAATAACACCACAATTTATCCATGTTTATTAGATAAGGCTCTAAACCATAATAAAACAATCAAACTACCCCTTTTTAAACTATTTTTAACTATCGTTAATATAACACTATCCAACCAGCAATTTATTGATTAGTTTATTGAAATTTAGTTATATATTACTATAGTATTGTTCATAAAAAGTTTATTAATTAATTTATAATTTTTTTTTTTTTGTATTATCAACAAGGATGACTAATTTATCGAGAATTTGATAAAATATTTAAGAAAAATAAAGTAACACTACTAATGAATGAAAGAGTTGTTGATTGATCTATTAGAAATTAAAAATTGTTTGCGATCATCGATAGTTTTTATCCTCATATTATTAATAAGGATAGATTATCTATCAATGAACACAATGTAACTTGATTTTTTTTAAATGGGCATAAAAGAGGGGACCTATGCGGTATAATTCTATCAAGTATGGATTATTTTAAGACATTATAAGTAATTGAGGGGCCAAATGGTATTATACCAAAAATTGCATGATTTGCTCGACGTCAGCAGCGAACTCGTACACATAAATGGCCATTAGAAAGCTCTTTGAATCTCTGATTTTTCACATTTCACTGTCCACGCGTTTTGTTTCGTTTCTCTCTTTGAACAGTTTTTAGAGGGAGAAACTGAGAGAAACTAGAAAGAAAAAAGAAGAAAATAAATTTTTTTGAAGAAAAAGGTAATGTAATGGTGGTGGGATCAGTTGTAGATTTATAAATTTCGTAATTCTCCTTTTTATTCTTTGACTTTATGAATTCCATTCTTCGTTTCTCCAGAATTTTCTTTTTCGTTTTCCCCTTTTGCAAACCATTTCACGGGTTTATTCAAAATTTGATGGTAGTTGCATTTATTTATGCATGTGTAAGAACACAGGAATGGAAAAAGAAGATATCAGCTTTTCGATCCATCTCTGAAATTTCCCAGAAAATGAAGCTTCCAACCGATTCTCTTTTCTCTGATTTCTAAATTTTTTATTCTAATCTTTTTGCTTTACTTTTGAACCCTGCAAATCCAGCTCATTTTGATCAACATGTTTCTTTAATCGATTCTCCAAATTCCCAGATAAAAAATTTCTCCTTTTAATTGATTATCGTTTCGTTTTTGATTATTTTCTTCTTGAATTGATTCTTTGGCGAAATGGGTTGCGCGAGTTCTAAGCAGCCAAAGCGATGCCGGCACTGTAACAACCCGTATTCGCCGGTGTCCAGAAGCTATTCGATGCCCGTTCACCATCCTCCAGAAAGCAAAGGCGACAGCTACCACGTCGTAGCACTCACATCCACTACACTTGGGTCTCTGAAACTGGACTTCAAGAATCAGAACAGCCGCCGTGTTGATGACGATCGTTGTGATGACGTTGTTGTTGTTGATGATGATCAGAAGAAGGTTAGTAATCACTGTAATGGTGATGTTTTGGATAAGGAAGATAAAAGCAAAAGTAAGGATTTTTCAATGGGGTTAGTTGAGGCGAAGGAATGGTCTAATATGATTCAAGAAAGGATTCCAAAAGTTGTGCCTAGAACTCCGGTCAGAACGCCCCCGGGAGAGCCCGAAATGATCAATACATGGGAATTAATGGAGGGACTTGAAGATGTAAGTCCATTGAGATCACCTAATCACTTTCGAAGTTTTTCTTTTGACGTTGCCAGGAATCGGAATTCGGCGGCTCCTTTTGATCAGCCTAAGTCTGAATTATCGGAAAACGGTATTTCCTCACCGAAGTCTACGTGGCTGAAAATGGAAAATGGTGATGATCATGTGGAAATTGACTCAAATTTGAGGTCTTTTATTTCAGAATTTGATCCGGAAGTTCTTTCAACATTCAAGAAATCGTTTCAGGAGCTATCACCAAGGCATCCATTTCATCTCCGTCAAATGGACAACAACAAATGTGACTTGTCATTAGATTCCTTAGACGCCAAGAAACCAATCAATGTCGTTTTAGATCACAAATGTGGGAAAGAAAAGGTTGTCGTGTACTTCACTAGCCTAAGAGGAGTTCGGAAAACATACGAAGATTGTTGCCATGTTAGGGTGATCTTAAAAAGCTTAGGTATTAGAGTTGATGAGAGAGATGTATCAATGCATTCAGGTTTCAAAGACGAACTAAAAGAGCTCTTGGGAGATGGGTTTAGCAGAGGAGGATTACCAAGGGTGTTTGTGGGAAAAAACTATATTGGTGGAGCTGATGATATACGGCGAATGCACGAGGAAGGACAGCTGGAGAAGGCGGTTACAGGTTGCGAAATGGTGGAAGATGGCGGCGGAGGTAATGCTGGAGGTTGTGAGGCCTGTGCAGACATACGATTTGTGCCTTGTGAAACATGTTCGGGGAGTTGTAAAATATACTATGAGGAGAAAGAAGGAGAAGGAGAAGAAACTGATTATGGTTTCCAGAGGTGTCCAGATTGCAATGAGAATGGGCTAATAAGATGTCCCATATGTTGCTATTAGTTCACAAGCATAATTTTTTTTTTTCATCCTTATTCTTGTGATTTTTTGTCTTTTTTTTTTTTCTTCCCCGTTTTTGAGTTATTTGTTGTACAGTACTGAGGAGTTTAATTTGTATGTTTGAAGAGAGACTCATATGAAAACCGCAATATTAAAAAAAATAATAATAAAAGGGAATAATGGGTTCTAGTCATGAATCTTGATGGCTGTATACTTTCATCATGTTTCGGAAGAAAAAAGTAAAAAAGAAGCTTGTACACTTTTTGCATTTTTCTTTTCCTGAACAAGTTAGATTATACATAAAGTTCCATACAGTTCCTTTTTCTTTTAATCATTCATGGAAATCAAACTTTTTTTTATGTATGTGCTATTCTTGTCAAGACTCTAACTCATCAAGTTTATGTTTTGGGCAATATATCAGCCCATTCGACCAAATATCATCAAAATTATTAGCTGTCTGATGAAGATAGCTCTGTTTTTGCACATGGAATGTGTTAAATTTCCTTCATACATATACCGACATTGCGAAAATAGTCACTAAAGACAACATGGGTCAATGGTTAACAACTGGAAAAACATTTTAGTAATGTTTTCAAAACTCAGCAAAAATACAACACTTACAAATATATCTATGTAATAGAGATAAATTTCGACCCATCTCTTGATTTTTATTTTTATGTAAACGAAATTTAAACCCGTTACTATTTCTTTATCACTAGTTAAAAATAGTCTATTGATTTTCAAATATATAGAATCTCAATTCTATATCAGCCAAGCAAGAGAGGACCCAATTAAAGAAGTACGCAAATATGGGTGGTGGATTTAAAAATTAGTACAACTACTGTTTGTTTCCCACGAAAGTTGATTGGTTCAATAATTTCGGTGGTCGAATGACACCGACTCTCCAATCTCTGTATTAGAATATGTACAAATTCCTCGAGCAATTCTACATGGATTAATAATTAATAATTAATAATTAATTAATTAAACATTTGCCTGATGTTAAACCATTAAAGAAGCTAGAAAGTTTGATGAAAATTATGAATAAGAGGGCAAATGGAAATGGAAATGGTCAATCCTGTTTCTTTAGAATAAAGAAGTAGAAAAAGAAGTACAAAAATATGTGGTTAGTTGTTAGCCTTTGAATTGATTCTTTCTCTTAAGGTTCCACCAGAAGACCGCTTCCTTTGAAAGCCACACAAAAATCCAAGAGGTGAAAATTATTAATTTTTCATGCCCTCCAAGAATGGGCATGAAAGGTACAAATTTATGGTATGTTTGTAACTATTAATTATTAATTATTAATGTTTCATTTGCCTCACTTGAATCTTAAGAAATTAAACGGTTCAAATTTTAGGGTATGTTTGTAACTATTGTATTTCAACTTAAATTTTGGACGTCAGATTTAAAAAGGTAAAGAATTTTGTAATTTTGCCTTTAAAATACAGTAAAACTTTTTTCAATAATTTAGAAAGTGTAGCTTGTCCTCTAATGTCGGGCGAGGGCGGCCCATAGTCTTTGACAGTGGACTACATATAAAAAAGAACCGAACAGGATTTGACATTCAAGCTGTGCCCAATTAACAAAAGGAAGTGCCAAATGCCACCTATAAAATGACAAATATATAATTCAAATATATCTATATCTATATGTATATATGTTCCAATAAAGATGTAGACGTCTCCCTTTAACAACTGATTTCCCATCTCAAATTCTGTTCCTGAATTGAAATCAATTCACATTCACAAGGGGCCTCAACCTACAAAATCACAACGTGCTACCAGACATTTTGCCATCTTATCATAGTCCTTATCACTTAGATTTCCCCCAAAAAATGATTAATTGGTTCAAGAAAAGAGATTGAGGATATATTTAGAATTAAGTTGTAACATTTAATCCATAATTGTTGTGAAATAAAATCAACAGTTAAGAAGGAATGGAGTAACAGCTTCTCTCGGCAATCTCGCTCTCCAAATTTTCATTTCTGGGTTTGCTTGTAGTATTACAAATTTCATGTTTAAGATTACAAGTGTTATATTTAAAGTTACCAAAATCCTTTTCACATAACCCTCAACCTGCTCCTTTCCATCTCAGATGTCTGTCTATGCATTCATATTTCATAATGGGCCTCAACCCTGTAAATCACAAGAAGCTAAATGACACTTTTCTTCATTCTCAATTGGGGTTAGAAACAGATAAAAGAAAAACTTAGTGTACAAAAGGGCATATTAAGAAGTGAACAAAATCCTGGGCATGAGGTACACATGCCATAAATGCTGCAAAAAACAGTTTTCATTATTTTGGATCAATACTTAAATATGGTTGTGTTTGTTTTATTGTATTGTAAAGCAAAATCCAGAGAGAAAAAAGAAAAGTGAGCCCATGCTGTTAGATTATGCTTTGCAATCATAGTTACGGAAATTGAAATTATGATACGGGTATTTTTAGCTTCAGTTTCTGAATAGGACATATTGAATTGAAAGTCCTACACGAAAACAATCTTATGGAATTGTTCAATAGAATTGTGCCACATATTTTAAGGCAAAACAAGTGAATAATGCAGATATTATACCTCTTCTGGCCATATTGTGAAGAGTTTTAAACAATTGTACAAGATATTGAATGGAGTAATGGTGGTTGGATTAAGATTCTGAATTAAAATAAGTCATACATGTTTATGGTAGTTAGAAATGAAAAAGACTACTAGGAAAATCAAGAATTAGTTGACAGGTAAGTATGGAAATTCAAAGCAGTAAAGAGATTCAGCTGACTCCATAAATGTGAAAATAACTACCATGCAGCCTAAAATTTATGAATGTTAAGAGATGAAAGGAAGATTGATGTTGAAATTCTTGGTGCTACTGAAAATTCTAACACACAGTCAACTGTCGTTCCCGTTGAACTAGTGTGCTTGCCTTATAAGACCAGCCAGCCAATTGCATAGCTTTAGGACCGACTAGAAAGAAATTAAGGGTCATTTGAATGCAGGTCCTAAGGAATTTTGTTAACAGTGGTCCATGCTCACAAGAATGTGTAACATGATAAAACAAAAGAATGACTTGCATACAGGGCTATTTTATACAGACGACAGTGCACTGCCGGGCAAACATATTGGAAAAGAGATGCGTTAAGGGATCACAACACTCAGAACCTGAATTAATGCATCATCCCTTGCTAAAATGAAGCAACAAAAAAATGAAAAAGGAAAAAATTACAAGGGATGGTCCCTCCATTATCCCTATCGCCTCAAAATTGGGTCCCCGCAAACCGTGGAGTCTAGAAAATACATGCATCAATACAAGGAATCCTAAGCAATTCATCAACAAGCCAAAGTTTCATTTTGAGAATCTTTTTAGAACTTAGCAAGGTCCTATATGCACCAAAGGGACAACAAGTATATTATATTGCACATTTGCATGTAAACTGCTAAACTAGGCTGGTGTACAATAGAAGATTGCTTATTTGACTACTTATTTTTATCTATTGTTTTGGGAACAAACTGCTAAAAGAGGTTTACAATGAACTACAAAATCGTTTATTTAGTAGCATTAGTACCTAAATCAGCAGCAGCTTTAGCTGCGCGGTCCAAAACTCCAGAAACCCAAAGAGCTCCCTTGGCGAAATATCTGCTATTGACAAAGGCAGTCCCAGCTGCAACAGCTGTTTTCCCTGTAAAAGTTGCTGCTGTTACAGCTGCATTTCCAGTAGCTGAAACAGCTGATTTGGTGATGTCAAAAACATGATACTTCTCATCAAGAGCTTTGGCCTTGGCTAATGCATCTTTGCTCAAAACATACCCTTTGGCTAACATTGTTTTCACAACATTCTGAGCAATAGTCACTGCTTCTCCAGGGGAAGAAACAAGCTGCCCTGTATGAGTGGTGTGCTACAATTATAGAAAAATTAACTTCACAATCAATAAATTTAAGGAACATGAGAAGTTTAAATAAGTTTGTTGAGTGCTTTGTTTATGCAAGGTACTGCATCCACACTGAGGTTCTCTACGTATGATAGATTGAAATGATCAATAACATACTCAGCCCAAAATTAATCAAATAAGTTATGCATGTGATATTAAGTCCTGCAACTCTGAAATTGTTCCCCTTCATGGATAATTTGGTTATCTATGACCAAATTGTAATTTCTTATAATATGTGAGATGATAGATCAGAATACTGTGTTCCTGTTTAATTGTGAAGCAAAACTAGAATTTAAAATTTATGTTCTATATATTCATACTGTAGCCCAAGATTGATGAGATTAATAAGTTGTATGAGCACATTGGAAAATACATCAATTAATCAACTCCTTCCCAAAGGAAACAAGAACATACCAACAAACCATCATTTTCGTCCAGAACCCATGAACTGCTCCAAGGGTTAGATTCGTCTACGTACGTGCCCCAGCGTGTAATGCATACAGGTTGATCAACGATTGTAGCTCCCTGAATGATCAAATTAGGACAGATTGAAAAAATCAAATGCTAAGCACAATATCAAATGAACTGGCACTGAGACAAATCACTAGATTTTGTAATGTAGTAATAATTGAATAACTTCAAATAGAAATTTAAAATCTGGGCTGATCCTTACTAAAATTTGAAAAGTCCCAACTAGCCTTTGGTACCATAAGCACATATATTTTCATTTTTAACTTCTTAAATATGAGTCATCTGAAGATTGGGATTACTAATTATTGTTAAGGTCATTGATAGAAGTATGATCAAGTTTAAATTATTACCAGGCATACAACACAATAAATTTCTTACAACTGTCTCCATTGTCTGTATGACAGTTCAAGTAAGTTGATACTGGGAATTTTCATAATATCACAATTAAAGCAGTCAGATGCAAACAAGAAATAATTTTTGTAGATAAAAAATTAGGATATCAGGAATTGCTAAAGCAAGAGCTCAGAACACTGCAGACAGCAGCAAATTTAGAGCAAATGTTTTCCATAATGAGTACTGGACTACCTTAACAAAAGCAACTTACACTGAGCAAAACTGCAGTTTCCAGAGCGTAAGCATCTTTAAATGTCACATAGGCCGTACTACCATATTCACCAGACCTGTAGTTTTTACAAAGGAATCATCTATCTTAATACATGATGCCTCATATCATTTTTGACAAGCAATTAAGAAATATGACTAGCTTGCAAATATAATGGAGCCTATATCACTGTCACCCAGTAATAGAAAATTCAAAGCTAACTTGTCAGCATCTCATTTACTTCATATAGCTTCCATAAGAATCGTGAAGTAATAGTTTATGGTATTTACTAGAAATGTTTCAAGGGAAAACATGCGCCCACAGGCCATATAGACAGGATTGGAGCCCAGCAGCTCAACACACAGGAACTCAACGGGTTGAAGATTATGTGATTCACTTGAAACAAATAAAGTGAAAACAACAAAAATAATAGTTAGGTGTAATTCAGATGCACAGATTCCATATGAACTATTGCAAAGTTTGCTGGAAAGAAATCATCAAAGGACTTACTCTCTTCCCTTCCAAAATGGAATTGAAATTACCAAGGTTTCAATTGCTGTTTAAAGGTGACATTAGCAACCAAATTGATAGAGGAAAGGAAACAATATCCAGAAAGCTTACTGTAACAATATTAGTATTTAATTCACAAGCAGAAGGTTTCAACACCTGAATACACATTACTGAACTTTGAAATTATACTTAGCAGATTGATTATGCCAGATAACCAAGAGTTCCAATGTCATATATCCAAAAATGAACACAGGCTGAGGAAAATAATGAGTAATTGAAATAATGAGAATGGAATGGATACCGTCTAAATTTGTACATGATCATGACCAAGCCACTACCTGATAATTTCAACACGCTCAAGTTCACCACAGTAGGAAAAGAATTCGCAAACATCCTTCTCCTTTGCTTCAGGAGACAAGCCTACAACTTCAGCAACATAACCAGCAGGATACATTGTCTTGAAATTTCACAAAATTTAAGTACGGATTAAGAGTACCTAATCAAAGCAATATAAAATAGAACATACTCTGGTCATTGAGAAATCATCTCACCAACTTCAACAATTCATTGGTAATATATATATATATGTATATGTATATTTATGTGTGTGTGTATGTGTGTGCTCCACAGGAAAAGCCATTTTTGCAAGGGATGACTAAGATAAAGGAAATGTCTAGAAGAGATAAAAGATTATCAGACTGGTGCAAAATTCAATGATTTTAAAATACATAACCTCTAGTGGTCCTACCTCATATCAATCCCTTATCGACACACAATCAGAGACCAAATTGCTGGACATTTCTAATACTTAGTCAATAAATTATCAAATTTCCATTGCCATTGGATGCTTAATTTCAACCATACACAATAATTATGATGATAGGGTTTATATAACCTGATGTCAAGGATTTCTGAAAACGGTAACAACATAATTAAAGGAGGCCAACATAATAAAATTGCATACAGAAATCTTTGAAAGCAAATCTTAACTTGTACTTTAAGGAACAATCAAATTCAAATAAGGAAAGCAGATTAAAATTGAAATAGAAAGTACAGCAATTGGCATGAGCAGAAATTATCAAACGCATGGCAGTGAGCCTGCTTTAGCTGTGTGTTTTCTTGCAATGCCAAAAGTGCTTTTACCCATTATTCAACACGGTGTGATCGAAATACCCATGAAGCAAATTTGCATAAAACCCTTCATTATTTATAACAAAAAATTAAGAAACACAAACTCCATAACGTGAAACAAGGTTAAAGCTTGTAAGAATTGAAGCGGTGAGTTTTAACATACCTGTTCTGTTATGTTCTAAGCTGAGCTACTGCCGATCAGATGTTAGAGACGAAGACAAGATTCTGGTAACCAACCTCATCCATATCCGGTTTTTGTTTTAACTGTTTTTGAGGTAAAAACCGCCGAACCAGAAAATCCCACTCGCTATTAAAGCGCATAAATGCAGGATTTAATGGTTTGACATCACATCAAACATTTATGTGATTGCTAAAGCGAGCGTGGCAATCTTTCTTTAAAAGAGCGTGGAATTGTATTTATTTTTTTACTGAATCTTTACTGTAATTGTCTTCTTTACTGGATAGTGTAATAATTTTGGCGGCGAATGTAACTGTAGGAATCTTGTGCGGAGTTAACCGTTACGTTTTGAAACGGTGGCGTTTTTATTTCAGATAAGGACAATTTTGATAAAGGACCTTATGTTTGTTCAAATTTCACAGAGTTAGCAAATGTTTTTAAAACATTATTAATAAACCTAAAGTTTTCATAGTACTTTTGAGAGGTCCAACACGATCTATGTCAAAGAATGTTAGAGAACTCTTATGTAAGAATTTTATTTAATAGACTTTATCACTAAACAAAATTAAAACATTTTAAATTAAATTATTTTTACGAATATCCTTCTTAATAAATGTTTTAATTCAATTACAGTTTTCACCAAATATTAAACAACATTACATTTCCCCAAAGAAATGTTGTAAATTCTTCTCAACATTTAGTGTTAAATTTATTTTTTCAACCAAAAATATGCATTTAATGAAGTACATAATTCTTTTTTAATTTCTTATCAACAAAGTTATTAATCACAATCTAAGATTCTAGACCTCGAAAACAGTTACTTTAAGATGAATAAATGTCACCAAGTGTGATAATTATTTATTTATTTATTTATTTATAATGGGGAGGATGAAAGTGACTTTCTTATAAGACTATACCTGCATATATTAAAATTCAATTGGATCTATTTTTTTTTTACCCTCATTTATTGATTTGAAAACATTTTCAAACAATTTGATCGATATAGATTCTTTTTCATGTTTAATTAATGTCCTGAATATCATGGAAGCAACTTGTTTCCGTACCACTCAACTTTCTATTATTGGTAGGATGGACCATTTATTGCCTGCCAAAAAAAAAACTCCAAAATTATATAATTAATTCCTGATATTTTTTCTTTTCTTTTTTTTATTATTCATTCATCTCGCCAAAATTTTTCTTCAATCCCAAAATTTTTACATTCTTAATTTTTTAACATCCAACCTTCAAAATTATTGATGTCACAAAGTTTATATTATTAAATTTTATTGTTTAACACTTATTTATTATTTAAAAAATTTTAAATTTAGTGATAATCTAATATATATTTTTTGGAAAAAAATTCACGTTATTGTTTTTTTAGTAAACTATTGTTTTCCCCTTACTTTTTTTATTTAATATTTTATTATCCATTTTTAAAAAAATACTCGATATTTCACTATTTTTTATTTTACCCTCATAAATTATAAATTTTAATTTGGTTTAATTCTAATTTTTCAATGACAAAATTGAAAAGTAGGGAATCTTAGGTATTTTTCAAAAAGGAGTAGAATAATAGAGTATTAAGCTAAAAAAATAAGAAAAAATAGTAGTTAATTTATCCTTCTTTTCTTTTTTAAGGATCCATATTTAAATTTACACGCAAGTAAAACATTGCACCTGTAATGCTTTTGTTAATTTCAATCAAACATTATATATAGATTAAGAAAATAATGTTTAGCTATTTTGAAACAACCTTTAATGTTGCAAGAATTACTTCCAAATGCATTAGCAAAGTTTAGATTAATTACATTCGCTCTAATGTTATTCAATTTTTAGTTTTACAAGACATCAATTTGCTCTCTTATCGTTACACTTTATTATTCAAATAAAAACAAAGAAGCTTTATTATTAATTTATAAAATTTTATAAATTAACCATTTTATCTCTAAAAACGATTCATAACTTTAAAAAAAAAAAGGTTAAGTCAGTCTCGATATTTGTTAATAACCGATTGATAACTTCCTAATCATAAGTTACAAAAATGATTAAGAAATACTTTTCGATCGCATGCAAGTGTTGATAACACTTTTTATGAGCCTTAAGAAATGCATTCATAAGGTCGCATATCTGCATGCATGCATGCATGCATACATTCATGTGAAATATTATCAAATATATATATCTTCGTCTGTCCCTCCCAAATGGATTTGAAACAAAAGATATATAGATTAACCAACCATGATTAACTACGTGATTTATGGTACAAATCATAAGTGTTTGGTGCTTGATTTACTGCTAAATTAAGTTCTATCCTTTGACCTCAAATAACAAGAAGTTTGAACAAAAATAAAATATACATTTTTTTTATATGTATAAAGTGGATAGATGGATGAAAAGTCTCATTCAATTTGTCTTTGAGAATTAATGGAGATCAGAAATTGTTGCTATGATGATTCAAATTCAAGATATTATTTATTGCATTGTCTACAAACAACCTGATATCGAAAAGAAAGGTAAAAAAAGAAAAAAGCATGCAACTTGAAAATTATGTTACCTACTCACCTTTCACATTCTGTCAGTAACCACCAAACTTTATGCATTAATTTATTTTTATATATATTGAGACAAAGGGCTTTACTTCTTTATTTTCATTTTTTTATAAGTGTAAATTTCTGTAATTTAGTGCTAATTTGATGGGAAATCAATATTAAATTATGATAAATTAGTGTTTTAGAAGTTGGAAACATTCGCACTTAAATATTTCTATGTAAAGGTTCGCATGTAAATTTGTAATTACTCCTATCAATTCGACATTAATTTTTAATAACTTGATATTCAATTATTAACAACGATGTTTCAAATTGTATTATATAGAATACAAAGAAATTGGAGAAGCTTTTGTACACAACTAATTTAAGTAATTTTTGTTTCATTTATAAAAATGATTATGTAGTCACGGGTTTGCACTAATTGTCTCATTCTCTTTTACGCAAGTTAGCAAAAAAATATTCCCTCTTGATCGAAGATATTAGAAGACAAATTAACTATTGAACATCGATCAATGGAAAACAATAATACGCTAAATAAATTATGGCAAGATTGGGTTAAAGATATTAGAAGACAAATTAATTATTCAATATCAAGGGAAAATAATAAGCTAAATAAAAAATGAAAAATTGAGTTAAGAGTTAAACTAATTAAAAATTAAAACTATAGTCTTAATGGACCGTGATTAAATTTCACTCAATAAAATTTAACAAATTTTATAAGAACAAAATTTTTTCACTTGTCCAAATAAAATTTCTACTCCTCAACGCTAAATATTACTGTACGTAATTGTTGAACTAATTAAAAAAATTACGATATTTTAGAGCTTAATATATATGAATTAACTTACCCAAATTTCAAAAGATCTCATAAGACATATATAGATGTTATGTTATTATTAGTTATGAATGTATGGTTCAAATCCATATTCTTTGTTATATTATATTTTGTTTTATTATTTACTAAATTATTTACTTCCATTTATTCAAATAAAAAATTTTGAATTTAAATTAAGACAAAATTCTTGGTCTTGCTCGGAAAATATGGCACAAAAGAAGGAAAAGTTGAAAATGGAGTCAAATGGTAGCAAACTACGGATTCAATTTTTGCCAATGGAAGCATCGTGAGCACCGTCGATTAAATCAAACTTATATTAAAATATATACATATATATATATTAACATTAACTACGCTTGCATTGAGGTTATGTTAGATTCATACGTTTATGAATTATTAATTTTCTTGACCAATTTTTACTCCTCTCTTCTACAACAAGTTTCAGGAATTCGTTTGTTTTATTTATCCTATTTAAAAAAAAAATTGAATGGGATGAGCATATAAATAATAATCACAGTAGAAGAAAAGTTTTAATACGTTCAGCTTAATTTAATTAAATGGTATCTTTAGAACTGACTTATCTAAAAAATTTTAATTTTTGCATGTATAGCATACACAAAAATTAATATTAAAGATTAAACTCGCATTTTAAAAATTAAAAAAATAATACAACCCAAATACCTAATATTCCATCAAATCATGCATCTTACTAATCATATATAAAATAGTAAATTTTCTTTTGGTTTTGACATCATGGCACTTGACTCTAACTTACCGACAAAAATTTAGAAATAGTATATTCATCATTTTAATTAATTTAATGATAATATGCCCATATTCATGATTATGTCAGTCAAATATGATAAATAGGTTAATTAATAAATTAACTAACTAACTAACTAAAATCTAAAAATCATATAATCTTCATATGTGGCTTTGCTAGTGCAAAGTCCTTTTATTCAAGCTTATATATATAGTTACAAAAGCATAAACCTATATATTTTGAAATACATTCTAGTTCTTATATATAATTTTGATCTCGATATAATGACCAAAACTTAAGAAGATTAAAGTAGAGAACTAGAACGATAATCAAAATTAAGGTTGCTAAATTACATAATTAAACTCCTAATTATCGCAGCTTCGGGACTATCAGAATCTATTGTGGATAGAAGCTGGGACAGTCGCTCACTTAGGTCATCAATTTCTTTGTGCAAGCTTCTTATGTAGTTGCAGGTTTCCTGTAAAACCTTAGAAGCTGAAACCTGCTACCAAAAAAAAGAAAAAAGAAAAAAAGAAAAATATTACGTCAATATTAATTAGAAACAAGTCATTGTCTTTTAACTTTATATGGATATAGCCATAGATATATGCACAAATGCACATGAAAACATGTAAGTTATTAATTAATTACCATAAATATGGCTAAAGCTACGCTCAAACTTTTGACTTATGGCTAAAGCATTTAAGAACACAACATGGGCTTTGGCTCCTTCCAGGGTCCATCTACAATATTATTCAGGTCAAATGACGACTTAAACTCCTGTGGAAAAATATCAGCCTGTTGTATAAATTGAGTTCGCAAACATTTACCGACGAAGATGTGTCATAATTCATTGGATGAGTGTACATCCCGATTGTCTGGGAGATAGTCAAACTAAAGTTTCAGACTCCTTTTTCTACAGTTGTATAATACAAACTGTAACGTACAGTACACGTGCAGAACAAGCGCCCATGCTAGCTTGATATGTATAGGTCTAAAAATTCTAAAATATTTTCTGTAGTTAGTCAGGCATGGAAAAAACAGTATTCAAAGCTCACATTTTCTAAAAGAGAAATATGAAAAGATAGATAAAGTTTTTTACCTTAGCAGGACGCCTATCACGAATCTCAGGAAGGAGTTGTCTTAGCTTGGAAACAAGTTCAAGGATCTGATCATCACTGATCCCGGAAACCCCAGATTGCCTCGACCTTGTGCTAGACATGATGATGATGATATAAAAATTTCCTTACAGATTTTGTCTAAAATTCGGAACTTTACAACAAGAAGAAGAAGAAGAAGAGGAAGAAGGAAGAGGGAAGAGGGAAGCTAAGCTATAAGAGGGAGTTAGATATAAGATATGAATTGGAAAAATCAGAAAGTGATAAGAGAGTTATAAAGAGGAAGGGCCACAATTAGAGGAAAGTGAACAGAGAAGAAGACAGTGATGTTGGATGTGAAGAAGACAAGTGCATCGAAGAAAGCAGTCAGTAGGCAAAGGCTTATATGGTTTTTTAACCGAGAGAGAAGAAAGAGAAAAATGGAAGTGAGAAAGATAAAGAAAGCAATATTACAATTGCATGATCTTCTGATCTTCTCTGTGTTCCCAATTTGGGGTTTGATTTCAAGTGGGCTTTAAGGAATGTGTTCGTTAATGAGTTAACAAAGTGGGCCTTATTTTGTAGGTCTCAATACGCAACTCCATGTGATCATAGGGCATTCATACTCTCCTATTAACTGATACATCACTCAACTTCATGCATCAAATCACACAGCGCCACATTTATATATATATATATAAGATTGTTTAAAATCTCGGGTGCATTGCTACCAAATTGAGCCAATCAATTAGTGCTACCTCTACTATCTAACTCACTATATAATTTAGTATCAATTGATTGGCCCAATTTCATGGTACACAGTGCACACAAATCCTTCTCATAAAACTGTGTGTGGTTAAAATTTTTAATACATAAACAACCGCATTTATAATATAAAAAATTTATGATAAAATTATACTATATATGATTGTATATATACATCACTATTTTACCATAGAATAAGAGTAAACCAACATTGTCTAGCTCTAAAGAACATTATTTTGGTACAAATCTACATATTATGAATTGCATGTATTTATTGATGAAAGAGAAAGACATTGTATACAAGCATTTCATATATGTGTGTATACATAGAGAATATAATCATCTAATAAGCGATATCGTTCACGTTATAAGAAATAACACTTTTACATGAAAATTATTAATTCATAATTTTCATTCCTATTTATAAGATATTATAAAATCATACCATATATGAGCTTTTGCTTCATAATCTATGGAGGGAGTTAATTGTTCTCTTACAGGTTACACAAACACCTATATAATTTAAAATTCAAATTTGACACTACATATATCATATACTATAAAATCTAAAGACGTACATATTTATGATATGTATATATAATGTCATATTTTCATAACATTATTTAACTATAAGAATAATAATTATTCTCACATGTAACATGACCAAAATATGCATACATAGCATGAAATAACCAAAAGAAAGGAGTTGTATGTGCACGCCATTGAGCCTTCCAATTTATTTTTTCATCCCGTACATTGGAACTAATTATTTTCTTCTAATTCCAAGTCTAAAATGGCGTGCTGTGATTGGACACTATGACCTAATTGGAAGAGAGGCAGTTGCCAATAGCTTGCATGCAATAAAACTTTGTTCCAATAATTGAAAACTATATATTATAGTTGTTATGGTGTATTAGTAAAGTACATGGTTTGGATAAGACAGGTTCGGGGTTTGAATCATGTCAGTTGCATGACTAAATCGTTAAAGTAGAGGTATTGAATTTTATCTGATTATTTGGTATCTGTCGATCTTTGAATGAGTCGGTCTCTGGATGAGTTATTGTTGCCTTCGAGTTAAGGGCTTGAGTGCAGTCCCAATGACGCTGTCTAAGGATAAAAGAGAGCTCGGATCCTTAACGATAAAATCTCGCGATAATTGACTAACGATTGGAGTTTTTTAATATACCAAAAAAAAAATATTAGTGAAGAAACAAAAAACCCATAGATTATATAATTTTAATTATATTCACCAAACAATTAAAATATTATACTCTTTATCTCTCTCTCAATAATGGTTTTAATTTCTTCCTTGTTTTGGGACATAACTACGTGAGTGTGGCCAATTTCGATCATGTCACATGCCAATTTCCTCACACACTCGACATGACACGTGTCATGTCTTATTCTATTACAAATTTTATATTATATTATTATATTATTATATTATTTTATAAAATAAGGTTTCTAAAATAAGGTCATGGAGAATGAAATTTCATAGATTTTGTCAAGCATCATCACGTGTTACTAAAAACTCTGAACACTAGTCCTATTTTTGACGAGGACCCTTCGTTAATTTTTTTTTTTGTATCATTTTATTATTATTAATAATAATAATAAATTTTTTAATTGCAACAAGAGTTATAACCATCTTTTAATTTTAGTCAACAACTAACAAATTCTTAAATCAGAATTATGTATTTTTATTTTCCAATGTCTTTGGTGTTTCTAAATTTGATATATGATTATATATATATGTGTGTGTACATGTACACACATCAAAAACATGTTGATCTCTTTACAGGACCCAAAGATATTAGACGACCCACCATTTTCTCATTGATTTATTAGTACCCTCACATGTTAATCCATGTGGGTGTTTTCTTGTTTTTTATTTTTTTTCATCTTATATAAATCAAACTTTACCATTGTGAGGACATGCTATGATATGAAACAAAAGCGTTCTCACCAAGATCTAAATCCTGTTTATGATTTGATGGTTCTGATTTTACGCTATTAAAACAGTTTATATATTCATTAAGTTGTGGTATATCACGGTATTTACAAGCATACACCATGTTAAAAACTGAGAGAGAACTCTCGAACAAATTAGAAACTCTTGCATTACAGAATTATTGTGGTTAAAAGTAAAATCCTATCAATTACTAAATACAATAATATATTTATAGCAAATTTAATATATTTTTGGCCAAACTAATAAATTAATATTATTCAATTTTGTATATAAAATATATGTTTGGAACTTTTGCATGTGATTATCGATCTCCTACAAGTCTAATGTTGCTAGATTTTGTTTGCTAGTACAATTTTAAGCATGCATTACACTCTCCGACATACAATAAATGATGTTTGAGCATACCTTTACACAGCAATCTTGCATCAGTATTAATGACATTGATCTACTTTAATTTATTAATTTAGCTCAAAATTATTTAATTCTTGCTTAATGAACAAATTACTATATTAACAAAAAAAATTAATCATAATCAATTAAATGAGTACATGTAATTATTGCTGTTAATTGCTTGCATGCTATTTTCCTTGCCGAACTCGGCTTTTACTGCTGTTGCTTTTGGTGCGGATAGCAAGGTTTGACTAATATCGATAATCATGGACACATTCTCACATGAAAGAAGAAGTGGAAAAAGAAAGAGACGAAAGTTTACCCTCACACACAAATACACAAAACGTATTTACTTTATAAAAAAAATAATTTTATTTTAAATTATATGAAAAAAATTTTAAATTAAGTTCATTATTTAACTTATCAATACAAAAGATTTATGTTTCTTGTCCCAATCCTAAAAATCATCACAAATTTAAAAAAATATATTCTATTAGTAAAAATATATATCAAAAATATACAAAATATTTGAAAACCCATTTTTTAATTTGATCTCACATAAAAATTTCAAATCTCTAAAAATATAACTCTCTTATTGACATACTAAAATAATAAAATCAGCATTTATACCATAATCTAACGATTTAAATTGGAAATCTGATATAAATTATAAAATAGAAAGACAAATCATAAAATACTTGATCGCGTCAAATACATTAAATAAGTCTGTTTGATATAAGTCAATTTTAAATCTTAGTAAACTAACTATACATATAAAACTGAGTCAAGTACTTAAGAATATAATGTAATATGTAATTAAATCAATCATGTTAGCCATCGAAATATCCTAACGTGGAAGATGAAAAAAAAAAGGTGATTATATTAAAATAATATACTTAGTAAGTAGATAATAAACTAATAAATATATTAAAATCGTCCTAAAACTTTTAAACAAAAGATTTTTTAACATTTAAATACTTAATAGAAAAGTTGTCTTAATCATAAAATGAATGTAGCATAATAAAATACAATTAATACATTATGATAAATCAAAAATATCAAACCCTTTTGGTTTATAAGATTCCATCTGTAATCAATAAAAATAAAATACCATAACACACTATATTTTGTAGGATTATAAGGTTCATCTGCCTTGTTTTATACAGTGTGATTAATCTCACTCTCAGGCTTATTGAATTTTATCCATACTATTTCATACTGTATGGAATCCTTATCCTTAATAATAACCAAAATTTCGACACACCAAGTTGACATCTAAAAGTCATGGCTTACAAGTTCAAAAATTCATAATCAAGGCTTACATAGCCGAAAATCAATCATAATAACACATATGACCTAAATCCATAACAAGATATCATAACATTTGCTCTTCGTTCATATCCATATACAATTACCAAAAATCAAATAATTCAATAAAATACTTGGTCTCTTGACCTCAAATATCAACCACATATGTTACAAAGATAAATATATAAAATAGTTCAGTCTTATGGACCCAATAAAATCATATCGCATACAAAACATGCTACAAACTTATGTAAAATCATCATACATGTATATATATTCATAATGGCCTCCTCCTGACCTCAAATACATGTATTAACAAATATATCGAAATCAATATAAAATCATCAGCTGAATTTACCACAAATAAGACACTATTTCTTGGTTTTTACTCAATCATGTCACTGTCATCTTTTAACACTGTTAGAGAGTGATTCATTATTCAAGATTGCTTTTCAAGATTCAAGATTCAAGATCCAAGATTAGTTTTTTTGGTTAGTTAAAATTTGTGACAGCTGTGTAACATCCCGTATCTCACTCCGAGGGTATAATTGTCATTTTCTACATCTTCTATCGATACATCTGTATTCATTTCATATTTTATGGGGTTGTGGGTGTGATCCTAGGCTTGTGTGGGGCCTATTAAGTGGGAATTTGAATTTTGACAGGTTCGATCGACCGAACGGGGGGGATTCGTTCAACCGAATCAGTCGGTCAATCGAAGGAACCATTCGTTCGACCGAAGGAACCATTCGTTCGATCGAAACATGGATTTGTTCGATCGAATGTGAGGTTCGTTTGACCAATAATTTACGAACTCTTTGAATACTATTCACGTCAAGGAATTCGATCGATCGAAATGTTATTCGTTCGATCGAATCAGCACGAAATGATGGAAATGCCTTCTTCTAGAAGCTTCTCTGTTAAGGGAACTTAAGGGCAAAATGATAATCTCACACTTTTTCTATAAAAGGGGTCAGGGGGTCGAATTTTGTAGCTTTTCTCTCCTTCTCCTCTTCTTCCCCTCCTCCTTCATTCTCCTTTTGTTCCACACACGCCTAC
>JAVXUL010000021.1:995743-1006713 GCA_035590515.1 Trichilia minutiflora
TAAAAGTTTTTTCTTTTTTTTTTTATTTTTTGTAACCCAGGTGTCCTAGACAGTTTACGCGCACTTCGACTAATCCTGGAGGAGGGCTAGCACAGCATTCCACCACCGCGACCCCCCTCTTAAATTGCAACGCACCTTAGGAATCGAACCCCAGACCCTGCGCCTAATCACACAGTCCAAAGCTCATCCCTACCAGCGAGGCTAACCACATGTGATAGTATGTAGATATTTACACTTTATAAAATATGAATTTATTGTAAAACTATGCTATATATGATCTTAGTTATATATACATTATTATTTTGCCATATAATAACAGTAAATCAACATTGTATAGCTGTAGACAATGTTATTTTGACACAATCTATATTTTGTGAATTTCATGTGTTTATTGGTAAAGAAAAAGTCATCATATATATAAACAAACTGTGCATGTGTGTATATAGAGAGAGAATAATGATCTAATCAACAATATTAATTACGTTACAAAAATTATACCATCAAGTAAAATTGTCTAAATTATTAATTTATAATTTAAATTGTATTCGTAATATATTATAAAATTAACACCGTATATATATGCAGCTTTACTCCATAATTTATATAGAGAGAGTTAACTTTTCTCTCTTATATAAACACCTAAGTAATTTCAATTTTGAATTTGACACTATATATATTATATAGTATAAAACCTAAAACACATGTTTATGATATGTATATATAATGTCATATTTTCATAACGTTATAATTCTACACACATGTAATATAAACATACTATGGATATATAGCATGAGACAACCAATTAAAGAAAGTGGTTATATACATTTTATTTTAGATATAATAATGTGATATGTGCATGCCATTGAAGACTTCAATTTATTTTTCCATCACATGGAATTGGAACTAATTAATTTCTTATAAAATATTAATATCTAAATTCAATGGCGTGCTGTGATTGGTCAATATGACCTAATTGGAAGAGAGTTAGGTGCCAATAGCATGCATGCAATCAAACTTTGTTACAACAATTAAAAACTATATGTTATAAATAATCTTATTATATATTAAAGATGAAACCAAACAACCCATAAATTATATAATTTTAATCTTATTCACCAAGAAATTAAAATATTCTAGATTCTCTCCCTCTCTCTAAATAATTGTTTCAATTTCTTCCTTGTTTTGGGACACAACTACGTGAATGTAGCCAATTTCGATCATGTCACATGCCAATTTCAAACATGTCACGTGTCATGTCTTATTCTAATACGTATTTTACATTATATTATTACATTATTTTATAAAACAAAATTTCTAAAATAAGCCATGGAGATTGAAATTTCATAGCTTTTGTAAAACATCGTCACGTATTACTAGAAACCTTTGAAGACTAGTTCTATTTTAGATCGAGGAGGACCCTTCATTAATTTATTTTTTTTATATCTTTTTATTATTATTTGTTTATTATTATCAATAATAATTTCCTAATTACAATAATATTTATAACCGTCTTTTAATTTAACCCAACAACCAACAAGTCCTTAAATTAGAATTATGTATTTATGTTTCTCAATATCTTTAATGTTTCTAGATCTGTTATTTGATTTGATATATTATGGGGTCATATTGTAGTACAGCGTATTACAATATTAATTTTTTCGTTATATTTTTCTTAATTTTGTCGGCTATTAATATATTGAATTAAATTAATATATATAGTTTGCGTAATGTAATAAGCCTAGTTGATAAGGCTAGCTAGAGCTTTCACTTTCATGGTTGAAATTAATATTCACAGGCCGGTTACCTTTAAAACAAAAAAGATTTTTTGCCATAGTTTTGAATTTGTCATTTCATCATGATCAGAAAATTGCCTTTCCCTAGTAAACTTACATTTTTTTCCCTTATCATAAACTCAAAATTTTTTTATCTTATTATAATGATAATAAATAATATTTAAAATATAAACTATTCTTTTTAATCTCATAATTTCTTTTATGTATATTATATACAAAGAATTCAAGAATTCCGTACATCAAAAACATGTCGATCTCTGCACATGACCAAAAAATATTAGACGACCCACCATTTTCTCATTGATTGATAAGTCTCCTCACATGTTAATCCATGTGGGTGTTTTCTTGTTTTTATTTTTGTTATTTTTTTTTTCATATTATATAAATCAAACTTTATCAACCACATTTGATTGTGAGGACATGCTATGATATGAAACAAAAATGTCTTCAGCAAAATCATAATCCTGTTTATGATTTGATAGTTTACTTCTGTTTCTGATTAATTTTATCCTATTAAAACAGTTTATATATTCATTAAGTCTTATTATATCACTTAATATACAATTAATCATACACTGTGTTAAAGAAATAAGAGAGAACTCTCGAGCAAATTAGAAACTCTTGCATTCAAAGAATTATTTCAGATAAGTGAAATCATATTCTTTATTAAATATAATAATATATTATATCAATTTTACTATAATTTTAATAAAATCAATAAATTAATATTATTTAATTTTATATATGATATATATGTTGGAACTTTGAGTGTGATTATCAATCTATCAATCTCCGACAAGTTTAGTGTTGCTAGATTTTGTTTGCTAATACAATGTTAGCAAGCATTAGACTCTCCGACATACAATAAATGATGTTTAAGCATACCCTTACAAACCAATCTCTCATCACCAGTAATATGACATTGATCCACTTTAATTTATTAATTTGGCTCAAAATTATGTAATTCTTGCCTAATTAACATATTAATACATTCAAGAAAAAACAAATTAATAATAATTAATTAAATGGGTACATGTAATTATTACTGTTAATTGCTTGCATGCCATTTTCTTGCCGACCTCGGCTTTTGCTTCCTTTGCTTTTAGTGGCTAACAAGGTTCGACTATTATCGACAATCATTAACACATATTCACGTGGAAAGAGAAGAAGATAAAGAAAGGGAGACTGGCTGAAAGTTTACTCTAACGTTCAACCCAAAAAAAAAAGGATTTATTTTATAAAAAAATATAATTTTATTTTAAAATTTTATGAAATGTTGCTCAAATTAAGTTCATTTTTTGTCAATGAAAAGGTTTATGCTAAACGAAAAGGTATGTACTTTACAGAAAGATAATTTTATTTTAAAAATTTTATCCTAATTTACTTAATTAATTAAGTTTATTTACAGTCAAACTTAAATGTTTACTCTAAATACTTCAAAGATTTCATTGTGCTCTGCTTAAACTAAGTTTATTTACAGTCAAATCTCATATCTATTCAAAGAAAGAGGTTTACATGTGTAATAGAAGACATATTTTTTCAACTTAAATGATGAATTAGAAAAATTACAACTATGATATCAAATGGTCAACTTTTACTAAAACATATGATAAATTAAAAACTTTATTTACCATGTTGGTAGGTGTGGAATATTGAAATGATGATGTATTTAGTTTAAGCTTGTTAGTTATATATTATCTTAATTAGGTTACTTTAATTCTACAAAATATGTTTTCACGTTTCAAACTATTCAATGATTAAGATTTCCCCATTTTTACTATCATTACTTGTGCAAACATTTTGAATTTTACTAACTACTCAACCCAAATGACATGACTACCTTGTACTAATGATGAAATTTGAAAATTATAAATCTTTATACAAGTTAATATTTGTTTTACATAATGTTTCAATATTTTTCATTATTGAAGAGTTTATAAATAATATGAAACACGCATGCATGTTTTATATTGACTCGTTCTCTTTGACATTTTCTTATTTATAACTAGTAATCATGGAATTTTTCTCAATCCTTTTTATAAAATATGGTTAATGGTATAGCCAAAAGTCTTCCAAATAGGGATATAGAGACATACATACATGGATGAATGTATGCATGAGTGAGAAAATATATATAAGAGACAATTAACATGATTACAGGAGAAAATTAATAAAAATGGGAAGAAAACCATGTGATAATAAGATTAGGTTTAGTCAATTATCAAATATTAAGCAAATGCACCGACATGATATATATGTGTGTGTGTGTTTGTGTATGTCTATGTATAGCTAATTAATTAATTGAGTACATGTGCATTAGAGTCCAAAAACAGTCAACCATGGATAGCTCTATTTCTTTGAAATGGGGATTCTTCTATCTCACACTTCTCTTCTCAATTATTCTAATTTTCCTTCTATTGCAATATATTGTTTTAGAAAATCTACAATGTCAATTGCAAATATATTGAAATCAATAATGCATGTATCATATTGATGAAAGTCATGGATATGGGAGATTCCTTTTACATTCTAGACAAAAATTTGGTTGGCAAGTGTTTCTTTTTTTCCAATTTTTCTTTCTTGTAAACCTTTTTTATTCAACAATTTTAAGTGTGAATTTGTAAAAGGAAGTAATAATGCATGTTGCATATTTGTCAAAGTCATGGAGATGGCGGAGGAGTTTTTCTTTCTTCAAAATAGTTCATTTGAAAGTACTTCCTGTTTTTTTTTCCAGATTTTTTCATTCAAGTATTATATCTCTTCTATTGAAGAAATTTACGTGTGAAGCAAAGAAAATTTTTAATATTGACCAATTTATTTGACTTAAATAGGACATAAATATGTTAGAAAATTGTTTTATGCTAATCGAGAGTTTTGAAAATAATAATTTTGATATGCTCGTCTTATTATTTAAAATGGAAAAATTTTATAAAATTGAAAGACTTTAAAGGTACCAATAATGGAATTGAGGTAATCCGTTGTACGAAATTAAGAAAACCACCATATATCTCTGTCCTGTACAATGACTAGCGTTTATTTTTCTCGAAGATTTTCTTAACCATTCAATCTTAAAATTTGACTAATAATGTGCCCTAATACTTTTCCGGTTTTCCCTTCTTCGGAAGAATTGAGATGGTTAAGTAGCGTATGAGGTCTACAATCCAAAGCCTAAGAGCCGAGGCCTAAGATGTGAAAGACCCATTCCCCATTCTAACGATACCTTAATCATGCTTTGAAATCCACACACAACTCATCACCCAAGATTTAAATCTCCATGATGATACGGGAAACTTAGAAAATCTAGTTCTGTATTTAGTACTCTGATATAATGCCATAAATTATATTATAAGCCCATGCTTGCCCATGGAATTTTTATACATATCTCGCTTTTTCAGAGCTTTTTTTTGCTCAAGGATCTAACCCATTATGGGTCCATTAATCTAGACTTTTGCATTTTCAGTATCCAACCTTTGGAAGCTCCCTTGGTCCTTTTCTTAGGTACAATTCCTTCTCTATTTTGCTACATTTTCTACAGTTTTTTTAACAGTTATGGTTGTATGAAAGATGAATTTGAGAACTCATAGAATAAATATTTTCTTAAATGTTGACACCAATTTTAAAAGTTTAACGTTTTACCCCCCAAAATCTTTAACCTCTTCAATTTGGTTTCTCAGATTTCTAATTCTACCTTAGTATTTGGTTAACTATTGAATAAAAGTAGAATGTTTATCAAATAATTTAGCAATATTTTTCTTTCAAAATTAAATGGAAACACAATAATTTCAAACAGGGTCTTAGGAATCTTGATTAGACAAAAGGCCATAGAAAACGTATGAAATGCCAATGAGATGTCCCAACATATGAATTGGGCTTGTCTTGGTCCATTGGCAAGAAGACAAGAGAAATGAATCCAAAAAGATTGGCCTCAAAAGTCATGATAGCTAATGACAAGTCACAATATATGAATTGGGCTTGTCTTGGTCCATTGGAAAGAAGACAAGAGAAATGAATCCAAAAAAGATTGGCTTGGCTTCAAAAAGTTGTGAAAGCTTTTGATTGACAAAACATGGCATGGGTGATGGAAAGGTATTTGTAAGCAACTGTTTTTTCATTCATTCATTAACTTCAACTGAATCTGTCATCTTCGATGGCTCTTGCTTGCTGCTTGCTTACAATTATTGAAGAAGTTAGTTAGCTGTGGCCTGTGGCTGACATATATACATATACATCAAGGTAGATTAATCAGTCACGCCAATTCGGTTATCATCAAATATTTGAATTAGTCTAAGTTGTTTGGTCTAATTTGATGGGATGCGTGTACGCAAGTCCTCCTTTAAATTATATAATTAACCGAATTTTACCCACTCTAAACTCATGTTAAGAAAGCCAATAAACAATATTTTTACCACTAAATAAGAGAGAGAGTGATAGAGACATTATAAAAAATATACCCATTTTAATTGGGGTGGTGGGCACATTTTTTTATATAAACTCTTATATATAAATGAATATAACATATTATTATTAATTAATAAAACACAAAATTAATGCAAGTATTAAAAATAAATAATATAAATTAAGGGTAAATAAATATTATTATGTTGAGTTGTTATTATTATATCAAGTCAATTTATATGCACGAATTTGTATAAAAAATTTGTATTTTTCACTTATATATTTTTCTTTTAAAAAACAAATTCGTGAATTTAACAGATGGACCGTTGTCACTTTTTTCATAACATCCTATGTCATACTGATCACTTCTGTAAAAATCATGTCAGCCCGGCTCATTAACATTTACAATTATAATTCTTACTCTTTTTCATTTTCAAAAAATGAAAACGAAAAATCTTCTCTCAATTCATAAAGAAAGATTGTGCTGGAGTTGGCATGGAGCTCAGAAATTTCAGAACAGTCAACAATTGTAGGCTATTGTGTTTGATATTAAATTCTTTTACAGAGACCCATCACGAAATAAGAATCTAGCAACAGATCACACTAAATTCCAATTCTGATTCTGCCATTTCTCTCTTTTCATTTTTCATTTTCATGTTAGTTTTCAACTTTTCACCATGTGATATGTCCCTCTTTATTTCCAGTGTCAATTGAACCACACTTTTACATCTCAGTTACATGCATCTAATATCTCAGTCATTCTGAAACCGAGGGCAAAGACAAAGATTGTCAATCTAAATGACATGAAACGTTAAACTAGTAACTTATTGGCTTGATTATGGATCGAAACTGTTATAAGCAGCAAAGATTTTTGCTCTTATAGCTTGATAAAAATAGGGAAAGCAAAGGCAATATCTTTATAATGTCACCACCTAACATGTACACAAAAGTATTAAAAGGAGGGCACACATATAATGCAACTGAGTAAGAGGACTGATGTGATGCATCATCATCTCTGCTAATAAGTGTCTTTTTAAATCAACATCTCTGAAAACTACCCTACTTTTCTTGTGGAGCCATATTCTTTCCTTACCCAAGAGGACTCCCATATTTCTCTGTTCTTCTTCTGTACACTGTCATTCCTGCCTTGCCTTACCTATCTTTTTAATTTCCTTATTCAAGTTTCGATGGCGATATTATCAATGAACTGTAAAAGATGTTAGGGACCCACTCTTCTTGGAGCCTTCTCGAATTCTCTTTTACCTTTGTGATGGATTAAGTACATGTAATAATATAGCAACTGTGATTGAAAAAGGAAAACCCACATGCAGAAATTGTGAAAAAAAGGGATTAAGCATTTGCATTTGCACTCAAAAGAATGACCAAAGTTGGGGCCTTCTAATGTGCATTAGTAGATGATGAAGAATTATGATCCCCATTTGTGCAACACATGCTTAAGCTGTACATTTGATTGATTTTTCTATTTTCATGTATCTCATTGTAATAATTCATATTATCTACTACAAATGATACTGTCTCAATTTGTTTAAAAGTAATATAAGTTAAGCTTTCTGTTGCTGGTTAACTATTGATTTAGAATTTAGTCTCATGTGGGTCTTAAAAACCCAGATTAAAGAGATGCCCTTATCTGAAACACATGCTACGGGAAAAGCTGGAACAGGAAAAAGTCTCATAAGGGCATCTAGATTTGCTTTTTCAGTATTAGAAAAATCCTAATCACAAGAAAGGAGATGGAAAACCAACCAATCAACTAACCAGACAGATCAGCAAGATTATGCACCATAGATACTAATAATATAACACATGGTAACCGGTAAATTGGAAATAGGACAGAAGTTGCTGAGATATATAGTCTTCACATTTCCGTATCTACAAACTACAATCATCATCATTCAAAAAGAAAAATGGAAACAAGATGTTAATGGGACCCAACCATATAATTACCACAAACAAGACCATGTTGCTTCAACCAGAAAAACTCTCATATATGATGATGCTGTAGTTGCAAGAGTCTAGAATATGCCCCGTCAGCTCGGCTGATCAGTTCAGAATGACTGCCTTGTTCTACAATCCGACCATCTTGCACAACACCAATGCAGTCCACACTTCTTATTGTTGATAAACGATGAGCCACAAGCACTGTGGTTCGTCCCCTCATTAGCCTCTCAAGTGCTTCTTGTAGCACACACTCAGATTCAGCATCCAGGGCACTTGTTGCCTCGTCAAGTAGAAGTATTGTCGGGTCCTTGAGTACAGCCCTTGCAATTGCTATCCTTTGTTTCTGTCCACCGGAGAGCTGAACTCCTCTTTCACCGACTGGTGTTTTGTATCCATCAGGCAATGCACTAACGAATCCGTGAACGTTAGCTGCACGGGCTGCCTCAATTACTTCTGCTTCAGTTGCTCCGTCTTTTCCATATGCAATGTTATCAAAAATGCTTGCAGCAAATAGAGCTGGCTCTTGTTGCACTAACCCCATTTTTAGCCTAAGGGACTTCAAGTTCATATGGCGAATATCCTTACCATCAATCATAACTTTCCCTGCCGTGGGATCATAAAATCGCTCAATCAATGCTATTACAGAGCTTTTGCCAGACCCACTAGCACCTACAAGCGCTTGGCTCTGGCCAGCACGGATTTTAAGGTTAAGGTCTTTAAAAACAATAACATCAGGTCGTGATGGGTAAGCAAAATCAACATGCCTAAGTTCAATATCCCCACGAATTGTTTCTACGGGCTCAGCATCAGGATCATCTGGGTCAATCTTAGTAGAGCGGTCCAAAATAGAAAACACCGAGCCAACAGATTCACCGCCCCTAATAATCTCAGGAGCAAGACTAACAGTTTCTGCAACTGAATTGGCTGTTATAACCAGGACCACAAAGACCTTGATAACCTTAGAAAATGTCGATACACCTTTTTCAACAAGGTGAACACCATACCATAGAATAATTGCTTCAGATGCATGCAAAGCAAGCTGAGAGATGCCAAAGAGAATGCCAGCAGTCTGGCTACGACGAAGGGTTTGGCGTTGTGGCACTCGTAGCTGATGGCAGAACAGGGAGAAGATCTTGTTTTGGGCATTAAATGCTGCAACAGTTCGGATATTGCTCACTCCCTCTCCAGCTATCATGCTTGTCTTTGCATGAGCCTTGGCCGTGTCTCCAGCAAACCCTTTGAGAGCAAGTTGCTACATAATGTAGAAAAGAGCAGTACTGTCAGGAAACTGTATATCACAATTACATTTGATTAGAAATAAATTATGCACCAATGAGTTTCCTATTAACATAATTTAGAGAAAATGAATGTGCATGTTTCTCAACATAAAAAAGTAATCTAAGATTAATGATCCTGTTAAACTTTAGTTCTTGATTTTTTCTTATATTTGGGCAAACATTTTTCAGTGTTACATAGCAAACAGGACAGCTATTTCTCGTTAAAGATTCGTCAAGATGAACAGCTTCATAACCTAATGTTAATTGATCATTGAATAGTGCCAAACCAGAGTAAAGTCAAGGAATGCTTCAAAGAATAGTGTTTTCTGCTGCAAGGACAGGTAGATGAATAATGCATTTATATATTTGCAGTTAAGTCCATTAAGAAGTCTCTTTTCACTGTGAATTATCATGCGTTCATTGAGAAACATTGGCCCATACAACCAAGACACAATCAAATGTGAAGTTTGAAAACGAACCCAGATTCTAAGAGCGCACCCTGTGCAAGTTAGCAATTCACAAGCTACAATTCACTGCAATACCATCAAAGACTGTCACCACTGACACTATTTGTAAAAAAATCCGAACTTTGGAAGAAAATATTCATTTTTTTTTTCTGTAAAATATCATGAATAATTGATCACGGGTCAAGAATCTCTTGAAACTCTCACAAAGATTGGTGTTATCTGACTGGGAAAGCCAGTAAAAACAAAGCCAACAAAAGCTCATGCACCTAGGAAAAAACCTACAAATCCATTTCACTAAAAATCTGACACAACTGAACATATATACGCTGTATAGTGGCAGTGTCGGTGTCTGGTAAAAATCTAAGCGGAGAAATGAAGCTGTGAGAGAAACTAGACAAGTTGAAATGTTGACAAACTTAAAAACGAGAAAACCAAGAAAAGTAAACATAGGTCATAGGCTGAAACAATAAGCTCAGCAATGGAATCTTAGACTATTTTATTTTATGCACTGCAATTTGTGATCTTATATTAATATTATAATTGGGTTTAAGACAAAGTGTGATTTTACAGGAGTTAATGAAGCTGACTTAGAGGAACCACGTGCAGTTATCACTGTGCTGCCACGTATTTGTCGTTTTATAGAACGATGTAGTGAAGTTATTATTAGACTCCAGAGATCGTGCAGATACAGAAATCTGACAAAGATTAAAAAATTGAATTGCCCATGTGCCTCTGTTCAACTCAAGTTCAAACCATCTAGGAAATGGCAACATTTACTTTTGTAAATTATTTGGGATTGGAAGTGTTGGTTTTGGAAGAAGAGTAGATAAAAATTGAGGAGGTGAAAGTGAGCTTACCTGGGCAAAGTTGGCAAGGACAAGAAGAGGGTAAGTGCCTAGAATGAGGAGTGAGACTCTCCATTCCACTATGAAACCAACTATGAAAGAAGTGAGCAGTGAAGTCATGTTTTGCAGTATCACGGATATTCTATCAGCAATTGCCGCTTTCACATCGGCAGCATCAGTTGCCAATCGAGCAGCAACTAGACTTGAGTTGTGCTCTTCTTCATCGAACCATCC
>JAVXUL010000021.1:1027302-1037385 GCA_035590515.1 Trichilia minutiflora
AATATTTATGAATATAAAATTATAAATTAAATTTTTTTATAGTATAAAGTATTATAATCTTTCAATAATTTAAATAAAATATTTAAATTATAAAATAAATTCATAAATTTGTATGAATTTATTAAATATAATTTTTGAAATTTAATTTATAAGTTTTTTTAGTAGAAAATATTATAAATAAAGTATTAAAATTATAAATTAAATTTAAAATATTTTTTAAAAAATTTAATTATTTTAATTTAAGATTTTATATGATAATTAAAATTTTTATGATAAAAATTAAGAACTTATATTATAAAAATATGTATTTTTATTTTTAATAATAAAATATTTATTATTTTATTAAAATAGAGATTTTATTGAAATAATTTTGATAAGGGGTTAATTAGATTTTAAAAAACGCAAACGTCATTCTCCCGATCTATATATTATTATGACACAAATATCTCAATAATTATTAGAAAAATAATTAACGAGAGTGATTTTGTAACCCCAAATAATTAAATTGAATCTTCTATATACAGCAACTGTATGATCAAGCATGAAAAACATATACACGTTCATGGAAATTCGATTTTTTTTTTTTTTTTCTTACTCTATTTGCTTGTTTACTGTACACAGCGAGGATATGTCTCCTGCTTTCTGACTCAGTTCTAATTCCCTAACAAACCATCAAAACCTATAAAGTTTAAACATCTAAACAAGAACAACTTTGAACTCCGGAGATTCACGTTCTCGAACTTGGAATCGGACATTGGAACCCTTTCCATCTGCGAGCAGCCTGCTCCTGCAAGGAAGAAGCAGCAGCAAGGGAAAGTCGGGACAGGATACTAATCGGGTCAAAATCCTAACTTATCCGACTCAAACCGGATACTCATGAATATTTTCGCGGGAATTAAAGATTCGATTTTCCTTTTTCCCTCGCTTCTCGGGAACCAAACAATAGCGACGGATCTAACAAAACCGAAGAAAGAAATCGAATCTTTAATTGGATTTCTCAGCATCCAAACTCCTATAATTGATAAGCAACGAACCTTGACAGACTAACAAACTTTTTCAATGCGAGGTGGCCTGGAGATTAGTAGTAGTAGTCGTCTTGCCACTTAGAGGAGAGCAGGGTAAGAGCGGCCTGGCAAAAAGGACGATGTTTACGTGTGATTTTTGGTAAGGACACTTTTTTCTCTCTTTTTTATTGCTCAAACAACCATCACCATCGATGTCTTCTCTAAGAAACAATTCCTCTTCTTTAACTCTCAAAACCTGACTATGCACAAATTTGCCGAATTTCGCCACCGATTTCGGAGACTCCTGCTCCGTCTCTTCCGTCGACGATCCTCCGCTCTCCTGATCAGGTTCGACGGCCACCTCCTCCGTTCTCACCTCTGGCAAAACAGCCTTCCTTTCTCCGACGACGCTTTGATCGAATTGTACGGCATCCGTGGATACGAATGTCTGGCTTACCGGCTTCACATTCATGGTAAAGAAATTTCATTGATTGTTGCAGAGTGGAGATGTGTAGGGCTTATATATATATGTGATTGAGAACGAAAACGGTGAGTTCTGGAATACAGTTCCGTGAGGGGAGTGAGTCATGTCGATGTTTGACACGTGTTCGCTTATTGACTGACAAGACGTGGTTATAAGAACTCGGCCCAGAAACCGTTGCCATTTGGTTAGCAACAAATTCTTGGATTCTTTAATTGCTGCCACGCCACCAGGTCTCCGATGCCAGGTCAGGGTCCGTTCCGTAGAGATGCTAAATATTTTTTAAAATAAATAATTATTTACTAAATTAAAATAAATTGAATATAAAAAAATTAAAAATCATCTGTTTTTGGAAAATCTGGATCGGTTGCCACGTCACATCAGATCTTACATAAGCTTGCGTTGTGTAATCAATTGGAAAATAATTGAGAGTGTTGATAATAGTTACGATTTCATGTGTCATCCACATGTCGTGTGGGAATGATATCTGGCTATCCGGGGGGCCACGATGGTTACTGGAAAACACGAGTCTTAAATCTGTTCGATCGAGGGAAGATATATTTCAAAGGTTAAGTCAAATTTGTCCAGCATGAAGATCTTTCAAAAATGAAAGATTTTAATTCCTAAAGGTGGTAGAATTTAATTTGCACACCGATGTTCCAAGTTTCTTTTGGATTTAAGTTTGTAAACGTAGATTCATGAGTCATGATAAAAATACAAATAACATGGTATATTCATTTATTAAAAGAAAATTACCTACAACAATTCGTGTTTTTATTGTATGGTGGTGCCAAATTCTAAATCCAATAAAACATAAGTTGATGATCTTCAACTTATAAAGTTTGATCTTAATGAAGTAAACCCTAGTTCTTATTTCCAATAAAATCTATTGGAAAGGACTGAAGGACAGTTGTTAAGTGCTTAAAAGAGATTTGGCAAAAAGGCATAGGTCTACTTTAAAAGCATGCTGAAACCCAGTAAGTTTAATAGGAAAAGGATGATGGTTTCATTTGATAAAACTAATCTTATCACAAAGCAGTAAAGGTTTTGAATTGGAATAACAAATATATGTTCTAATTCAAATCATCCACAAAAAAAGAAAAAAAAATAACAAAACATATACCAGCATCCACTACAATAGAGGTTTACAAAAGTTAATCAAGAAAACTAGTACAAGAAGACAGCAAGCATAAAAACAGAATTAAAAAAGGTTTATAGGATTGAACCTAGGCAAAGGTTTAATCCTCATCCTCTTCGTCACCATCTCCACCAGCAGCCTTCTTGGCAGCTGCCTTCTGGTTCTTTCGCTTCACTCTTCCAGGACGACCACCACCAAAGGGACTGGTAAGAGAGAAGTCAATATGTTTCTGGGAGTCCACTCTAACCATGAAAGATGGTACATTGACAACTTGCCTTCCCACCCTGACAAGAAAAGTGGTAAAGCTCAAAACACAAATTCTCTCAAGCTGTTGTAGATTAGATAAAATTGAGTACAGCTAATGAGCAGTACAACATTGAAAATATTTAATCTCATTATAAACAAATCACAAAATATTATAAGACTCCAAGAAAACCAGAAACTGCCACTCACTATAATTTATTAAATAAAAAGATAGAAAGAAAATGTTAGAATTGGCCACAGTTGGTCTTTGGCAACAAATCAATGCAGAGACAGCACGGTGTGGCCACAAACTCAAGAAAGTTAAAACACAAAAGGTTACACCAATGATTTGCGTTACTTTTTCAAGAAGGGAAAAATTAAATATGAAGGTCCAAAAGTCACCAGAATACATGAACAAACATTGGTGTTCTACAAAGACTAAAGGAACTACATAAAGTGACTCAACAGAAGTTTTTGAGACAACTAACATCAATGGTTGAATAAATTCTCAAGCAAATACAACCTTAAAGTTTAAAATTCAAGGCATAATAAAGTTCACAACAGTAACAAACCTTGATGACTTGTTAACAACTAACAGGAATTTTAAGTGAAACATAGCTAGTATTACAATATAAAAGAGTAGAACCAAACTTAAGTTTAAACAATTGGCATATTCATCTCGTGTAAAACAATCAACACTTGGAACACGTTCACTTCAACTTGAACCAGCCTCATATACACACACAATCAGAACCCAAGTGATGTAGATTGAGGAATATAGTTTTGTATGCCCCGGTAGGAAGATGAACACTTGCAAAAAAAAAAAATAAATAAATGTTTAACAATTGTTGCATAACTAATGGGACCATAGCAGGCAGAATTTAAACCAGTTCAACTATTCTTACATCACCAACTTGATGATAACGGCCACGAATAAAAGCACACACTCAATTATTCCTTCCTGACAATACCAACCTAAAGCACAGAATGATAGATAAAGAATTTAAAAACTCCAAAAACACAAAGCAGCAAAGATGAAATTCTAACGATCATTAACATGACTATGGGATGATAAAAAATATGCATCTTAAACTGATGCATTTGTCTTGAAAGAAATAATTGACAGCTGATACCTGATGTGCCTCTGCTTAATGAGCACACGAGCATGATGGATTGACTTAGCCATGCCAGACTTGAAGACAAGGGTTTGAAGGCGGCGCTCAAGGAAGTTCTCAACAGTCAGGGCTAAGACATAGTCAAGTTTGTTCTGGCTCTCATCCAAAAGTCCATACCTGTTCATCCTACGAAGAAGGGCTTCACCCTCAAAAATACGGCGAGGATTTTTCTCATCCAGCGTGAGAAGGTCCCTTGCAGCATTACGAATGCGACTCAGAGCATACTGAACTCTCCACAGCTCCCTCTTACATCGGAGCCCATACTCTCCGACAAGCCTCAGTTCAGCATCCAATCGTTCCTTTTCGTATGGACGACGAGGCTTCTTGAAAGTCTTCCCATCTATACCATTCACCATTTGGCAAATTAATATGTAGAAAAAATAGTATAGACAATAGAGAGATGAAATTAATCTCAAAACTTTAAGCTGAAATGTAAACCCTAAATTCATAAAACTATAATATTCCAACATGACCAACAAAAATAATTTCAACATCATTCAAGATCTAGGTCAACAATGTCTTTCATAACACAATCATAACTACAAGTTATTCAATTTTCAAAAACCCAAAACAAAAAAATCATAATATTCATTTTTGTTTTTAAAAACTAGAACTTTACAAATTATACATGGTGATAATTTAAGTTCAACGATCACTAAACTCTACTTCATTTTCTAACATCAGTTAAACATACAACAACTGACACTACGAAAATAAAGGAATAAAAAGATCATAAATACAGAACAATGCAGCAATTCGCAGAGTCTATACATACAATACGAAACTTGAAGTTATCTCAAAAGTCAAAATCAAAACTGTAAAAGAAGATCAGGAGAACAAAATAGAAAGAGGGTCGAGAGATCTTACAGTTGCGGTAGAAGCTGACGTGCACCATGGCTAAGCGGGAAGACGAAACGGGGAAAGGAAAAATTGACTAAGGGGCGATTATATAGGCAAACCCTATAAACCCTAATGGATAGTTAAATTTTACTGGGCCAGTTTTGGGCCGAACAAGTACTCTTAGACTCATAAGGCCGGCTTTTCTCCATAATTGTCATGCAGGTAAATGACATTCTTAATTAGTTTGTCCTAATTAAAACAAAATTGCTCACTAAAATGTCAAATCCAAGCGGGAAATCTGTTCTGCTTCAACTTGTATGTATTCATAAATGCTTAAGTGACTCAAATGATTTATAAATTACTCAAACTCAACTCAATAAATATTTAATTTCAACTTAAAAATTGTCTAGTCAAATTCGAACTCAAGTAATTTGAATCAAATTCGAGTACAATCATGTTTGATAACTTAATTTATAATCTTAATTGAATATTTTATATTTTATATAATTTTAAAAATTTTTAATAATATAAAATGATATTTTATAATTAAAATTGAGAATTTCCAATTTTATTTGTACTATATAAATACTTAAATCTAACCCTAATTTCCATTCCATATAGCTGCTCCTTTCCTTCCTGTCGAAGAAAATACAAGTTGTATAATCTTTGTTCTGAGAAGTAGGAAAATAATGGTTTTCATCTTTAATTGCCTTCTACATTTCTCAAATTTTAGTTGGCAACATAAATAGTTGGCTATGCCTTTGCACGGGTCTGCATGTATGTATGCATTCTCATGCATCTACTATGCATGTGTTGGGCCGGTGCATTTTGGTGGATTCAAAAAAATTTTAGAAACCCAAGTTGTAATCCTAATTTAGGATCCTGTGTTTTCATGCCTGGCTACCCAGATGTCAATTAATTGCTGTTTGTTCAATATTAGCAAAGGGAATTCCAAATTCCCCCTTCATTTTCGCTAAAATATAATTATTCTTGGAAGGGGTGAATTTTAATCTCAACCATTCATTTCTCATAAATAGTTGTTATGAGACGTGATTTTAAATTGTCTTTACTGGTTTGTGGTTGTCCTGGAACTTGCATGCCAGTTATGTTTTGATTTAAATCTTTCTTCCCCATATAATAGTTGGAATATTCCGAGTAATTGTTAAAAAGATTTCTTTAAAGTGACATAAGTTTTATCAGTTTGAAGTTTTTAAATTTTTAATTGTGACCAATTTTGTTAACTCAGGAAAGTTAAAGGTACTTTCCTGAAGTCTAAGATGTACACAGCAATTTTTAAAATGTAAATCCAAATTTTCTTTCTGGTTTGTTGCTACACAAGGTTATTGCAGTAGTTGTTAACTGCGTTGTTGCTACTTGTTTACTGTTGCCCGAGCTAGCTGTATTGTAATGTAGCTGCTGCAGTGGTTTGGTAACTCTTGTTTCTGTCGATAGGGTTGTTTTCCTGCTGCTCCTGGGTTTGTTTGTTTGGTTGTGCAATCCTATTGTCGTGTTGTTGCTTACTGTTTCTGTCTCTGCTTTGAAATTTTGATAGTGTAACCGAAATAAATTTTCTTATTTTATTTGCTAATGCTTTCAATCTATCCCAGCAATTTTGGTACATTTTGGCCGAAGTGTAAATAAATATATATACCTCGGAATTCTTGCACCTTGTCTAATTAACAAACAAGATGGTAAATTTCACAGAGTTGCATTGGGATCGAAGAAGATGAAGATGAAACGATTCGAGTCGAGTCGTCCTTGTGGTCTGATCTTCCCGTTGATCTTATCGTGCTAATCATTAAACGTCTTTGTTACGTTGATCAAATCCGTTTCAGGGAAGTTTGCAAGAATTAGCGAGCTTCAAGTTTTGTTAAGTATGTTGATAAATTGCCATGGATTATGGCGTACAATGCAGAGTCATGGTACCTCCACGACCCTTCTCAAAAACAAACTTAACACTGTTGGAGAAATGGAAAAGTTGTTTGGGAATGCAAGAGTCCCTTATTTAAAATACGGTTGGGCGCTTGATGCAAGAGTCCTTTGTTCAAAATAAGGTTGGGCACTTTTCTCTGAAACAACAAAAGGTATTACTTCACTCTTCTTCTACTGACCTTTCACTAACAAGATTATAAACCTTGTTTCAAGATTGCACATTTCTGAACGGTTTCATAGCACAGCAGCAACGTTTTCAAAGAGTCCAATTTCTCCGGATTGTATGATATTTGTGGTTAGGATTTCTATTGGAAAGTTTTGTATCAGTGTATGTAAAGTTGGAGGTCAAACATGGATAGAAAACATGCATCAGTCTATTGGAAAGTCTATATGTATGTGCCTAGTTCTAGCACTATTATATATAAATATATGAATAGAAAACATGTAATTATATTTTTGATATATATACACACACATATAAAATTGAAAAAATATTTACTTTTTCTTTTATATCTTTCCATTCATTACATTTTATTAAACGAATAATATTAGAGTACAAATTTATTTTATTTTATTTTTTTTGGTAGAAGTCCATGTTTACGAAGTGATGTAATCTTAATTGATTTTATATTTTTGTTAATTAATAATATTATTGTAAACATGATTTTGTACAAAGATTTTATATTCTTAATATTACTTATTTAGTGTAATAATAAAATGTATTATGAAATAAATATTATTTTCTCATTATTAATTAATTTAAAAATAAAAATTATCAAATAACAATATTTATATTTGTTGGTGTGAGAATTGTCCACGTACCCTCATCGTGGCCAACGAATAATGACTCGGTTGGTGAGGCGCGAGAGCAATGTGGCTGTTATTGAACGGAAATCTTTTCATCGGAGAGCGACTGAATGTATGATTGTTTTTGATGAGGCTCCATCTCCTAAGCCTTCAAAAACAACAAACATTTATGGAGTAATGCTGGGAGGGGTTTCCGACGGAAAAACTCCGATGCCTAAGTCAGAAATAATACGGAGGAAGAAGAAAATAAATTTTCAATAAAAGCAGCAGAAAAAAAAACTGAAAATGGCTTGAAAATGGGAAAAAGTGCGTGGAATCTTTTTACCCGAAGGCTATCAAACGGAAGCATATATTTTGAGGGTGAACTTCTGGTGACGTTCCTGCCAAAATGCCTAAAATATGAAAGATTTCGAAAATAAAATCCCAAAGTCGAAGAAGAAGTCATCCGAAAAAAGAAAAGTTTCCCTCAAAAGTCTCCAAAAGTCCGAATCCCTATGCAAGTTGAAGGAAGTTGCCTTATATAGCGCCTCCGTCTTGAATAGTGATTTGATATCGGAGAATGGGAAGGATGTAATGTCTGACATGGGACAGTGTGTAGTCGAATTTCATTGATGACGCTAGCACATCTGCAGGGATATAGGCCTAACACTGTCCCATCACCTGAAAAAATGATCAGAGTATGGGACAAGTATATTTAAGGGGCTAACTGTCAGCAACCATTCTCATTTTTGGTATGAAGGAGGGGGCACGTGTCTGCTGATCAGGGATTGCTTGCAAACTGGTCTTGAGAAGCTATCCCGGTCTCTGAGAAGGTGACTTGTCTCAGTCGATGCTGTCGAATGCCTGAGGCGTGCTGTGGATGATCGGGTCATTCCTGAGAAGGAGCTTCAATCCTCGTGGCGCCTGAGACGATGAGAATCTTGAGGCATCATTAATTGTCCTGGGATGCCGCTTACTTGGGACGAAAATCACTAAGGCCACGGAATCCCTGAGAAGAGGGATTCTCAAGGAGGAATTTGCCTGAGGCCATGTATTCACTGAGTAGGGAGATACCTAGGGCGGAGTGTATATAAGACGCAGCTATGTAGGGTTACCCTTGGCCACCTGCATGTGCCTTGTTAACGGGGCATCCATGTGTCACCCCTACATTTTTTCCCCAAACAATATTATTTTGTCATATAATATCAATTTTATCATACAATATTAACAATAATATCCAATATTTATTTAAACGTTTACGGTTTGAAATCAATTCAATCTATAATCCAAACAGATAATAACGATTTATAAAACATCAATCCAAAATTATTTTAAACCAATCCAAACTAATCCAATTAAGCAGTTTAGATTTGCTCATCTCTAATCAATACCAAATATAGCCGTAAAGTGTCTTGGTAATTATTAATTTTTAATAATAATAATAATAATCTATTTATTTTTACATTAAATATTAAATAATTTTATTATAACCAATTGTAGCTTCAAAGCCTGTCTTTCTTTGGTCTACCATTTTACCAAACTAAAAGGAATGAATAGTAAGTTTATAGATTCAAATTGGCAAGTAAATGTCCAATACTTTCTTTAGAAAACAAGTTTATAATAGTGGGGAGCTTAGAAAAAATAAAAAATAAATTTGAGAACTACAATAAAAAAATAAATTTTAAATTATAATAAAAATATTAAAAATTAGAATAACACGTAACCAAATTAGTTTTATGATACAAGATGTTATTAGTATTATAGCTATACACTATATGAACTATATGTATGCCCTGACCCTAGGAATCAATCACGTGGTAATCGTCGCGAATTCAAAGGACTCTATTAATTAGAATGCATTCCTAGGACACGCAAGACATTAAAACCTATTTTTGAAATCTAATTCTAAATATAACGGCAAATGAGAATTTTCCAAACATATATTCAAAACATCTATATGTCAATATCAGTACAAACTCATTACTCAACCATTTACTTTGAAATGATTTAATACAAATGATGTCCGAGAGAATAGAATACATAGGTTTCAAAATCATTTATTACAACTTTTCATTCAATTCAGTAGACTATACTACTACAATATAAGTCGAACACCTGAAAAAAATTTGTTGAAACCTTTGATTAACTACTCTATACTAACACACGATTACTCTAACCTGAAATGGAAAAGTGAGGGGTGAGTACTTGAGAATACTCAGTGAGCAGATAAAAATACAGAAATAAACAATGAAATCCAGAAATATGATGTGGCATATGGAAATATAACTGAAATATCAACACAAATTCATTATATGTCACGCCCCGACCATAGTCAGTCACGAGGCAATCGTCACAAATCCTAGAAATACATCCTATCACTTAGAATACACTCCTAGAACCGCAAAACATTAGTACCTGTTTTCAAACTCATTTTCAAAATAAAATAAAATAAGATAACATAGAAGATTTTCAATCATACAAGTA
>JAVXUL010000021.1:1061475-1078075 GCA_035590515.1 Trichilia minutiflora
AAAACCTTCCAAAATGCTTTAAATTCTTCTTTTGAATACTTCATTAACCTGAACTCTAGGTCTCCTGAATTTATTTCGTTGTTTGTGGACGACAAGCTTCGGAAAGGACTGAGAGGCGTTAGTGAGGAGGATGTTGAGAATGTGCTTGACAAGGTCATGATGCTCTTCCGTTATCTTCAGGAGAAAGATGTATTTGAGAAGTATTACAAGCAACACTTAGCCAAGAGGCTTCTTTCGGGGAAAACAGTGTCTGATGATGCAGAAAGAAGCTTGATTGTTAAACTCAAAACAGAGTGTGGGTATCAGTTTACTTCAAAGTTGGAGGGTATGTTTACTGACATGAAGACATCTCAGGATACAATGCAGGGATTCTATGCAAGCCTTGGGCCTGAGTTTGTGGATTGCCCCACGCTAACTGTCCAGGTTCTCACTACAGGTTCTTGGCCGACTCAACCAAGTGCTACATGCAATCTTCCTTTTGAAATCCTGGGGATATGTGAGAAATTCCGGAGTTATTATCTTGGGACACATACTGGGCGAAGATTATCTTGGCAAACAAATATGGGCACTGCTGATCTGAAGGCAACATTTGGTAAAGGACAGAAGCATGAGCTGAATGTTTCCACTTACCAGATGTGTGTGCTAATGCTATTCAATAATGCTGATCAGTTGAGTTACAAAGAAATCGAGCAGGCCATAGGAATACCTGCCTCGGACTTAAAGAGGTGCCTTCAGTCTCTTGCCTGTGTTAAGGGGAAGAACGTTCTGCGAAAGGAACCCATGAGCAAGGACATAGCTGAGGATGATTCCTTCCTCTTCAATGAGAAGTTCACGAGCAAGTTTGTTAAGGTTAAGATAGGCACTGTAGTGGCACAAAGAGAGTCTGAACCAGAAAATCAGGAAACAAGACAGAGAGTTGAAGAAGACAGGAAGCCCCAGATAGAGGCAGCAATTGTGAGGATCATGAAGGCAAGACGGATGTTGGATCATAATAACATTGTCACTGAGGTCACAAAGCAGCTGCAGTCTCGGTTCCTTCCCAACCCAGTTGTAATTAAAAAACGAATAGAGTCCCTAATTGAGCGTGAGTTTATAGAGAGGGACAAAGTTGATAGGAAATTGTATCGATACGTTGCTTGAATGGAAAATGTTGTGTAACCTTGCAGGGCCTTTTAACCTGGATTTGTAACTTTTGTTCTCCATTTGTAAGTCAGAATGTTGTTCTTGGATACTACAGGTTCAGGTTAATTATGCTGGACATTGGTTTGTTGCATCTTCTTTCTTCATTTTCTTTTTGCTAGGTGTATTTCCTTCTCCAAGAGCACTGGAACTCTATGTTGTTTAGAAGTTGGATATAAGATATTAGAGGAAACTAAGCAGACTGTTTCATAGTACCCAATCTGTTTAGATTCCTCTAATTCTTACATACAACTCATAAATGCGCCCCCTTATGTTGTCAGCGGATAATATCAATCCTAGTTTAGAAGCTGGAGATAAGATATTAGAGGAAACTAAATAGAATGTTTCATTTTACACAATCTATTGTTTCTTCTAATTCTGACATACTTACAACTCGTAAATACCCATTAGTTTAGAAGCTGGAGATAAGATATTGGAGAAAACCAAACAAAAACAGAATTTTTTGAAATTCCCATCATCTGTTTAGTATGCTCCAATTCTTACCTACAGCTTAGAACTTGTGTCAAAGTTTAAAAGTTGGAAGTAAGATATTGGAGGAAACTAAACAGAACATATTGTATTATAATTCCTACTAATGTGTTCGGTTCCATCCAATTCTTACCTACAATTTTTAAAGTGGACGTACATTAAAGAGGGATTGGGTGAGAGATGTAGTGAAGAAACTGAGCCATATACAATGTTAAATGGACGTTCAGCTTCCTGCAACTCTCATCACACCTTTCTCTCTTTCATCCATTGAAACTCTCTTTCTTGAATTCTAACAGAGCAGAGTGGTATTGTATTTTATAAGCAGGAAATCTTGAAGAATATTCACAGAGAAATGAATTTTTCAAGAGTGGCTTGAAAAGCATGAACTTCCATGCTGCCAAACAGACAGACAGTACATCAGTTACAGATTTGCTTTCTATTAGGGGTATTAGGTGGTTGGATAATAACTTTAATTTTTTTCCCATGATTAGAGAAATATAACAAAAAACAATTTTAAACATGCAATTATTGAAAAAATTAAAAAAATTAAAATTCTTAATTTTTTGTTTGTTTCTCAATTTCCATATTATATTTAAAAAATTATGAAATACAACAAGAAAATTTAGAATATTTAATTAGAAACAATTGAGAAGAAAATTGTATGTACAATCCACTTGTTTACTGTAACTCTGGCTTAACAGAAAATGTTTTACATAATTTTAAATTTGAATATAATTTTTGGAGTCAGTACTTAATATAATTTTGGGTGTTGATACTTCCAAATATTTTAATCAAATTTCAATTAAATTAGAAATTAGGAAAAAATTACATATATATAAAAATATTAATTATAAATTATAATAAATTTCACGTATACTAGAAATTACAATAATAATAATAATAATAATATATCTTTTTATTTTTTTTCATATCAGAAAAATTGGGCCTACGCTTAAACCCAACACAAAACACCGAAGCCGAAAACGCAGTTTCCTTCTTTAACCTTTTCTGGTCTTGCCCTAACTCCCACGCTCTCCATTACCTGTAAAAACTAACAAAACAAAACCTCTTCAAAACAGCAACAAAAGCAGCCACCCGCCACCTCGAATAACCAAAAGAATGTCAGCAAAATGGCGCGCTTTGCAGCATCGCCACCGTTACACTTACAGCGCCGTGGTTTTTCCCGCATCTTTCACTGATTCATTATATCAAATATCATCTTCAGAAAACTCTTCCTTTTCAAAGTTCTGCAACGAGTTGAAGGAATTAGTCTCGCTCAACTCTGCATATTCCCAAGTGAACCATGCAAAGAAAGTGGCTTCATCTTTTAGCGAATTACTGTCATCGTTGGCGAAGGGGGCAGCGACGAGTGATGAAGAGTGTCTAATCTTGAAAGCCACGCGGGTTTACTTAGAGGTTATGTTTTTAGATAATTCATTACCATTGCATAGGACCTTGGTTTCTGCTTTGGGAAAAAAGAGAAGGTTTCAATCTTTGATTTGTTTATGTTTTCGTGATCTTTGTAATGAGTATGGCTGCGGGTTGCGAGATAAAAAGAAGAGGTTTTGTGTGTCACGTGTGGCGTTATCTGTAATGGGTATGCCTAAGTTGGGATATTTGGTTGATGTGATTGAAGACTGCGCGGTTTTGGTTGCTTTGGATGTTGTTTTGGGGTTGAACTGTGTCGTGTTGGAGACTGAAGAGTGCGCTCGGCCATCTCCCATTGTCATGGACCAGTGCCAGGAAGCTTTGTCTTGCTTGTACTATTTGCTTCAACGATTTCCAGATAAATTTAAGGAATCAACTGATTCTGAGAGTGGATTTGAAGGTCAGGAATTGAATGTTTTGAAGATGGTTTTTGGAGTTTTAATAAAGATATTGAAATCGATGGCTTTTTCAAGGGATTGTTTTGTAGCAGCTGGAGTAGCGCTTTGTGCCGCTTTACAAGTGTGCTTGAGTCCTCAAGAGCTTGGTTTGCTCATCATAGGAGGTATATTTTTTAAAACTTGTAGTTTTGGTGGCAGTAAATGTAAGAGTGAGGCTGATGATGCTATTACGAAGGTTCCATATGATGGGGATGTTTTTACTGAAATAAGTAATTTTTCAGTATTGAGTAGAATTTGTTTCATTAGGGGAATACTTACTGCTGTTTCCAGGAATGTACTCAATACCCCCTTTTTTGTATCATCTTGTAATTTGAATGGCTGTGACCAGATAGGGAGTGGTGGTAATTCTGTAAAGACTATATTGTATGATGGGATTCTGCCTGAGCTGTGTGGTTACTGCGAGAACCCAACTGATAGTCATTTTAACTTTCATGCATTAACTGTGATGCAAATATGTTTGCAACAGATAAAAACGTCTATTTTAGCTAATTTAACCAGTATGTTGGATAATTATGATCCAATTCCCGAGAATATGGGCACGCGAATATTGAGAATCATTTGGAATAATTTGGAGGATCCTTTGAGTCAAACAGTGAAGCAAGTTCATCTTGTTTTTGATCTCTTCTTAGATATTGAATCATCTCTACGTTGGGGTGGGGGTAGTGAGAGAATAAAATCTTTCTTACAGAGGATTACTTCTGATCTTCTTCACTTGGGGCCACGGTGTAAGGGAAGATATGTTCCCTTGGCTTCACTCACTAAGAGGTTAGGTGCAAAGACTCTGTTGGATATGAGTCCCAACCTGCTGTTCGAAACAGTTCAGGCCTACATTGATGATGATGTGTGCTGTGCTGCTACGTCATTCTTGAAAAGTTTCCTTGAATACTTGCGTGATGAGTGTTGGGGTTCTGATGGTATTGAGAAGGGTTATGCTGTTTATAGAGGACACTGCTTGCCTCCATTTTTGTTTGGACTTGCTTCTGGAGTTTCAAAGCTCCGCTCAAACTTGAACACTTATGCCATTCCAGTTGTTTTGGATGTGGATGTGGATATTGTATTTCCTATGCTTGCTTTCATCTCAGTTGGGCCGAGTGAGGAGGAGAATGAACTGCCATTTGCTCCGGTTGATTGTGGACACATGGAACTCTGTGTTGAACAGCAAGTGGCCATTTTAGTCTCTTTACTTAAGGTGTCTCGTTCACTTGCTCTGATTGAAGGTGATATTGATTTGTGGAAAAATTCTACTGTGCTTTGCACAGACAGTAGATTAGGAACTGAATGCAATGATCTTTATGCTATTGTCTGCATAAAGGGAATAAAGGTTGAAATTCTTGTCAGCTGGCTAGTGCTGGCATTGACTCATGTTGATGAGTCACTCCGTGTTGATGCTGCAGAGTCACTTTTCTTGAACCCCAAGACAGCTAGTCTCCCTTCCCATTTAGAACTCACTCTGATGCAAGAAGCTGTACCATTGAACATGAGGAGTTGCTCAACAGCATTTCAGATGAAGTGGACTAGCTTGTTTAGAAAGTTTTTCTCTCGAGTTAGGACGGCCCTGGAGAGGCAATTTAAGCAGGGGAGTTGGCAACCTCTTGTGTCATGCAATTACAAAGATGAGAATTTATGTAATGGAACTAAGAAAACTGTAATTAGTAAAGCAGAGGATCTATTTAAGTTTATGAGATGGTTGAGCGGTTTTTTATTGTTCTCATGCTATCCTTCTGCTCCGTATAAGAGAAAAATAATGGCCATGGAGCTAATTCTAACAATGATAAATATTTGGCCTATTGTGCCTCCTCAAGGAAAGGCTGATTCTGTTTCTACTGAAAGCTGTCTGTCTCCATACAATGAAGGAATAACTGCACCTGATTCAACTTTGGTGTTAGTTGGATCAATAATTGATAGTTGGGACAGGCTGAGAGAAAATTCTTTTCGCATATTGCTGCATTTTCCGACTCCACTTCCTGGAATTTCATGTGAAGGCACGGTCCAAAAAGTAATAACATGGTCTAAGAAATTAGTTTGCAGCCCACGTGTGAGAGAGAGTGACGCTGGTGCGTTGACTTTACGGCTTATATTTAGGAAGTATGTACTGGACCTTGGGTGGCTTGTTAGGGCTTCGGTTAATATTGTTTGTTTTCATTCACTGCCGCAACAGGTAAATGAAGAAGGTCAGATTAGTAAATCTGTGGTTCCTGTGGTTGAATATATAGAATCACTGATTGATTGGTTGGAAGTTACCGTAGAGGAGGGAGAGAGAGATCTGTCTGAAGCGTGTAAGAAGAGTTTTGTTCATGGCATATTACTTACTCTACGATATACTTTCGAGGAATTGGATTGGAACTCCAATGCTGTGCTGTCTGGTTATTCAGAGATGAAATGTGCATTGGAGAAACTCCTGGAGCTAGTTATGCGAATAACTTCTCTGGCACTTTGGGTTGTTTCAGCAGATGCATGGTATCTTCCTGAGGATATGGATGATATGATTATTGATGATAATATTTTGTTGGAGGTTCCTGAGGAGATGAATGAGCCTACACATCCTTTAGAACATGAAGAGAAAAATTCAATGCATCAGCAAGATGGCAGAACATCAGAACAGATTGTTATGGTTGGTTGCTGGCTGGCTATGAAAGAGGTATTCCTCATTGGTTTTGATTAGCTCTGCATATTGCCAAAGTCAAAGTATAAAAAATGGATCTGTAGTTGCCTTTTGGTGTTCCTTCATTTTTTCCCTTTTTGGGGGGCGGGGGGCTACAATGTTATTGACAGAATTTTTCTGCCTTTCAGGTGAGTCTTCTTTTGGGAACCATCATAAGAAAAATTCCTTTACCAAGTAACAGTTCTTCCGATTCATTAGAGTCTGGAAGCCACTTTTCTGATACTGCTGCTGATTCAGTCCTGACAATATCTGATGCAATACTGGACCTGAAACAACTTGAAAGAATTGGGAACCATTTCTTGGAAGTTCTTTTGAAGATGAAACATAATGGTGCAATTGATAAGACAAGAGCTGGATTCACAGCTCTTTGCAACCGTTTACTTTGTTCAAATGATCCAAGGTAAGCTTTAATTAGTCTTTTCAACTGATGCTTTCCGATGTTATGTTTTATTTCATTCCTTAAATGGAATGAGAACCTGAAGGCATTCTGATGTTAATTGATGGTCTTTGTTCTTATTTTAAGTGATCTGTTGATGATATGGCTTAGTATGAAGCCTATGGGGAAAATACAGAACTAGTGAGCTTGTATGATGATATATTCTGTAGAAAGTGTATTTTATTTATATTCTCCCAATCTAGCTGATGTGGTGGTTGCACTGTTGAATAAAATTGCCTTGCTGAATGCAGTTTTATTTTCTCCGATTAAAAATTGTAATGGATTTGTTTAGCTGAAGGAGCTTTTTTGAAGTGTTCCTAGTCGTAGCCAGTGCATTCATATTGTTACATTGTCATATTAATATTTTCATTTTTTGTTTGATTTATGTGGCTTGTGTTTGAAAATATTCTGTATATTAAAATTTTACTCAATGTAGATTAAGCAATGTTTTGAAAGAATATTATTTGTAACGATGATTATACACATTCCCGATTTGCTGTCTCTCTTTGTAGACTTTGTAGGTTGACGGAATCTTGGATGGAGCATCTCATGGAAAGAACTGTGGCCAAGGGACAAATAGTGGATGATTTGTTAAGAAGAAGTGCTGGCATTCCTGCTGCTTTCATTGCTCTTTTTCTCGCAGAACCAGAAGGTACACCAAAGAAGCTTCTCCCACGGGCACTTTGCTGGCTAATAGATGTAGCGAACAGGTCTTTGCTGGATCTAAGTGAAAATAAAGGTGCAAAAACTGACACATGTCAAGTTTCAAGTTCAAATCAAGAGATGGATTCTACAGTGCCATCTGAGATGAATGCAACCTCGACATCCTCAAAGATCCGAGATGAGGGTGTCATTCCAACAGTACATGCATTCAACATCCTTAGAGCTGCTTTTAATGACACCAACCTGGCAACTGATACTTCTGGTTTTTCTGCTGAAGCCTTGATTATTGCAATCCGTTCGTTCTCTTCACCGTACTGGGAGGTTCGGAACAGTGCTTGTCTTGCATACACTGCATTGGTCCGGCGCATGATTGGATTTCTTAACGTGCAGAAACGAGAATCTGCACGGCGTGCTCTAACTGGGCTTGAATTTTTTCACAGGTATGATTTGACTAACAAATTTGATCACATTTTTCCCGTGTCCTGTATTTTCTGCATTTTTTGTATGAGAATAGATTGCCATTGACTTTTAAAAGTTCGTGATTCATCTAAATTAGCCAAAATTTTGTATATAGTATCTCTGCAAGTTTCAATGAATATAGTCTCTAGGTTGACTGCAGTAGAATTTTTAATTGTTTGTCACTGAGTAAGTGGCATGTTTGACTTGTTTTTGCATTTGCTATCTCTTTATAACTGCTGTAATATACTTGTTCTTTAACAATTAATAGCATCTACTTTCCTGAAGGTACCCCTTGTTGCATCCTTTTATATACAATGAACTGGAAGTTATAACTGAATTGCTTGGCGAAGAATCATCTGGTCAATCAGCATCCAACCTGGCTAATGTTGTGCATCCGAGCTTGTGCCCTGTGCTGATCCTTTTGTCTAGGCTCAAACCTTCAACACTTGCCGGTGAAAGTGGAGATGAACTGGATCCTTTCTTGTTCATGCCATTCATTAGAAGATGTGCTACCCAAAGCAATCTAAAAGTTCGTGTTCTTGCATCTCGGGCTTTAACAGGACTGGTATCTAATGAAAAACTGCTGGTTGTTCTTCTCAATATTGCCTCCGAGTTACTTTGTGTTGAGGATAGAAATGCAGCTACTTCTGTTTCCTTATCACCCCAGACCTCCAGAACTCATCAAGCATCCTTCAACTCAATTCATGGAATTCTATTGCAGTTAGGTTCTCTTCTGGATGCAAACTGCAGAAACCTTGTTGACTTTTCAAAGAAGGATCAGATTCTTGGTGACTTGATCAAGGTTCTTGGGCCGTGTTCATGGATTGCAAGCCCCAAAAGGTGCCCTTGCCCCATCCTCAATGCTGCTTTCTTAAAAGTGGTTGAGCATATGCTCGGTATTGCAAGAACATGCTGTATAAGTAAAAGCTTTTACACCTTACGGAATCTACTTCTGGAGTTATCTACTGATCTCTTAGATATGGAAGCTTCATATGGATTGGCGTATTATGATCCAACAATTGCTGAACTTCGGGAACAAGCAGCTAAATCATATTTCAGTTGTGTGTTTCAAGCATCTGAAGAAGCAGGTGATGAAGTTCTTCAGATGCCACAGAAATGTCCTCCACTTGATTCAATGTTGTTGAAGAACACTGAATTGGAAAATACATTTGCAGGACTCCTGGAAAGGATGGTCCGCTCCTTGTCAGATTCATCATATGAAGTTCGTCTTGCAACATTAAAATGGCTTCTTAAGTTCCTGAAATCAACAGAATCAGGTAACGAGGTCTGTGAGCTGTCCAGCAATGAAACAAAGATCATTCAGAACTGGACCAAAAGTAATTTACAACCAACATTGATGAATCTTTTAGAGTTGGAAAAAAACCACAGATGTACAAATTACATATTGAGGCTTCTTTTTACTTGGAACTTGCTTCAATTTCAGAATTCCAGCAGGGAAATATGCTCTGAAACAATTTACATTGGTGGCATGGATTGTGATTCTGTTTTTCAGTTCTGGGATAAGCTGATGTCGTTGTATGACCTCACGAGACATACTAAAACTAAGGAGACGCTGATCAATTGCATGGCGATTTGCATAAGGTGTTTTGCAAATTTATTGACTAGCTCAATTCTTGTTGATGTGGAGAAGAAGAAAGGCAATGAATTCAGTGAATTTGATTATTTTGGAAGATCCAGTCACTTGTTTGCATGTGTTACTGCATTTGTGAACATAATTAAACAGCATAGTTCCTCATCTGAGCCAGTGAACATGCGCAAGGCAGCAACTGAATCTATAGTTGCATCAGGTTTGCTGGAACAGGCTAACATTATAGGTGCTTATGTGTTCAATCACCAATTACCCTCCGAGAATTCATGTTCACATTTTGAGCCGCAAGAATCTGTTAATAGGTATGCCCATCAAGTACTAGAGGTATGGTTCACATGTATCCAACTTCTGGAGGATGAAGATGATGGGATTAGACAAAGGCTTGCTATGAATGTCCAAAAATGTTTTTCTTCGAAAGGATTTCAAAGCAGCTCAGACGGGGTTCCATACCAAGTTGAAAAAGTGATTGAATTGAGTTTTGAGTATCTATCCTCTATCTTTGGTTCCTGGATTGAATATTTTGATTACCTTTGCCGGTGGGTACTTAATGCAGCCAGCCATGTGGTATCTGGAGGAGATTTAGTGAGACGGGTTTTTGACAAGGAAATCGATAATCATCACGAAGAGAAGCTGTTAATTAGCCAAATTTGTTGTTCCCAGTTGGAGAAGATTCATTTTGTTAACACTTGGGCGGTTGATGCATCAAACAAAGATTGCTTCAGAAATTATTTACTTCACTGGAGAATGAGATTTTGCCATCAGTTGATGTTGTTTGCTAAGGAGCATGTTGCAAGGCATGGGGGAGCTGATTGGATTGGTGGTGTTGGCAACCACAAGGATGCATTTTTGCCATTATATGCAAATTTGCTTAGCTTTTACGCCCTCTCAAAGTGCGTTTTCAACGTGGAAACCGAAAATGGTGTACCTTTACTCTCTGATGTCGTTGAACTTGGTAGAATCATCACTCCATTTCTCAGGAGCCCTTTGATTTGTAACCTGTATGTATTAATAGTTAAATTACATGATAAAAAGATCGGTACGTCTTCTGACCAGATAGTTGAATTCGAGGTAAGCATGATTTGGGATAATTTTGATCCTTATTTTCTTCTTAGGAAAAACATGTATACTAGTATTGTAATTAATAACCCATTGATGCAAAGAGGGTCGTACAATTTTGAAGGCAGATTAGAATATTTTTAATTGTATTATTAAATATTTCAATGTATCACTATGTTTTGGTGATGCTCGTTTGTACTGAAGTATTGCCATTTGCGACTCTACGAGACTATGTAACCTGTTCATTTCTTTTCTTACCTCTCTTTCCGAAGCATTTCTTGTCGTTTTGCATTAAATCTAAAGTGGATAATTATTTTATCTATGTAGTATTTACTAACTATTTTTTTCACATAGCATTTGGACGCTCATAAGCAGAATCATCATGAAGGTCAGAAAGATCCTAGTATCTTATAGAATTAAATTTTTACAATTTTCTGAAGATGGGGGGTTTAAAGATTGGAGAAAGAGTAGCTCCATAGAAGGCAAAACACATTTTGTGAAAAATTTATATGCATTACTAATACTTTATAGTGAAAATGAAAGTTCATTCATATGGAAATCTACCCAAAAAAAGACCCAGCATCATATAGAACAGGTCCATAGCGAAAAATGGAAACAAACAATAGTTTACGAATTTAAACGAATGCATTGAGCATCTCCATCACCGACTTGAACTCCCCACATCACATATTGCATACTATCTATTGGGCCAAAATAGTATATGATACTGGTATTGGATGATGTTTGCCTTGTTGCCTAGAGAATCCCAGCAAGGAGGCAGAAAATTCAGCCATATACTTAGTTTCCGTCTTCTCCATCATCATCACCATTTTCCTGGTCAAAAAGTATCATTTTATGAGTTGTGCATTTAATGGGATCGCAACTAGTTTTTTAAAATGAAGGAACCATTTGCATGCGACTAAACACTATATGAATACAAAAATTCACACATTCGTTACAAGAATTCATACGTTCGTGCCCGTGAGTTAGATATTTAACCCATTACCTCCTCATCACCTTCTTCTAATCTTCTCTGTCAGAATCCTCTTCTTCACCAGCATCCTGCTACAAATATAATCATTAACATCCCACACGAACAAAGAATAAATTAAATGAAGCTCTATTCTGGAACATTTTATTTTGTTCGTTATTCTCAATGAGAAAGAATGCAAAATTGACAAAACAAAAAGAACAAAAAGCACATAAACAAAGATATTACATTGTTCAAATACTTGAGAGGATTGGGCCATAAATCCTCCTTAATAATTTCTGCAACCTGCAATTTGAAGGTCAAAAGAGAGCACTTAATGAGAGAGAGACAAACAGGTAGCTCTTTTTGACACAATGTTGGATGATAACTGTGATAAAAATGGAAAATTATGATAAAAGTAGCAAAACAAGCATATACTCATCCTATATTATTGCAGCATTCGATATATTTTTTCTTGAACTGCAATAATACATCAATAATAAGAAATTTATGATACACGACTGTCAAGAAGCAATAAAAATATTTACCTCGTCTTGAAGCTCAACAAAATGTTTCTGTTCAGTTTCAGCGAACCAAGTAAAAAAGCTGCATTAATTAATTATTAATAAATAAGTTGAAACGATAAACAAATTGAAAGGAAAATTGAATCTGAATGGTTTTTTCCTTCATAAAGTTGTTTCCATCACAGCGATATGCATGCGTCATTCCATGATTTCATCAATTTGAAAAATTTTACAATAACAACCAACGGCCTCAGACAACTTAGACTATGCACCACTTGTGTAAAGATCGTATCAACTGCCCTCACATTCAGTCATTACCAAATGTAGAAAACTGGTATTTTTGAAAAAAATAAAAAAAAAATACACTAGGAAGAAGAAATTACCTCTCTTCAGACAAGGCTCGCTTGTTTCCCTTTTTCTCACGATTGATCCCATTAGTAGTGCCCTTCAAAAGTTTCGATACATTGTCATGTACTACCAAAAGAGTAAAAATAGAATGAAAATTGCCATTGGCAAAGTGTGTCGCTATTACCATGCCTTCTTTCCACTTGATGGGAGTACCAGTTATCTTCGTTGTTCCCTCCTCAAGGAACGTAAATGTTTTTGTTAACTTTGTATTTTCAAAATGAGGGGTCTTAGTGAAATTCTGAAAGTTCCAAGTTAAAGGAAAAAATATATATATTATTAGCAATAACCCATCGTAACATTATCAGAATACTGAGAAAATAACCTATAAAAGATGGAGAAACAGAGTAATAAATAACAATAGCCTAGCATCTATTTATTAAGAATGACATCGACCTAATAGATGAGAATCAAGTGAGAAAATTACAAATGTGATGCAGTACCCAGATTTCACATCTTTGAAGTCCTCAACATCAAGAGAGTCCATATACTTGAAGATCTATGGCAACAGCAAAAGAAAGAGTGTAAATCCGTGCAATTACTAAAGCATTCATTCCCAATGTGATTAAAGGAAGTTACATGTATTATTTAATATTATTCCTTAAGAGATTGAAAGTGAAACTAAAAAAATTGTAGCATTAAATCATTGGATTACACAAATACGAATTTTTGTTGAAAACTCTTATATTCGAGGACCAAACCTTCTGGTCTTCCTCATTCAGAAGATCACAAAGAGCAGGATGACGGAGGAACTGCAAGTAATAAAAAATCATATATCATACAGATTATATGGAAATATTCCCAATACATTCTCAGTTTCATCATAAAAGATAAAATTTCAGTAGTATTTAGCCGAGCAAGGAACAAGAAGTTCTCCATAACATATGAAGCACTAACAGCATTTAACCAGAAGTCGGGGATAGATTTGATGATCTCATTCCGCTTGTTATAGACAGGCCTCCGTATCTCGTTATATTTCTGCTCAATCTCCAACACCTTGTCGCTGGCTTCTTCATTCACCTATTGAATGAGAAAGCAATCACCTCATCATTCTCGTACACAAATAGCAAAACTCAAATTATATAGTATCAAATAACTTGTCAAATTCAAATCATAAATAAGGAATAATCTAAAGCCAACCCACTAGCATAAGAGTTCCGAAAGATCTTCAAGACTCAAGACAAAAACAATCTTATAACCTTTCTTGATGAAGGAATAACCTTCTATCAGCCCTAAACTATAGAGAAAATATTTATATATCAAGCTTTAAGAGTCTAATAGCTAATATTAGGCATATTTTTTTGCAATATCAATAAACATAGATTGAAACCAATGACTTCCACAATTATACAAAAGCAAGACATGACATGAAAATTAAGTGACAAATCAAAAAACTTTAGTGCCTATTTGACTGAGTTTCAACTTATCTTCTCCTTATAAGTAAAAATTGCCAAACATCAATTTTAATACCCTGTTAAAAAAATAAGTAATTTTTTTTAATATGTATATATAAGGAAATAAATTCTAAAAAAAATTTTAAAAAGTAGCTTTTACTTCTCTTTTTTTTGTAGAATCCAATTTTTTATAATATTATAAATTTTTTAAGTCATTTTTATCCTTTAACTAAAATTATAACTTATTTAAATTATTTTATCAAATAAATTATTCATAAAAAATAATAAACAATTTTTTTTATAAAATATTTATCAAACAGTTTCATCTCAAAATTTTAAACTCTTATTTTATATAACAACTTCTTTTCAAATTTTAAGCTGAAAAAAAGCATACATACAAATTTAAATTAATGATAAGTAAATGATTATTATCAACGGATAATTAACATAAAATACAGTTCAATTTTAGCCATTGCATCATCAAATAAAACCCTACCTTGGTTAGTCACTTTCTATCTCAGACAACCAAAGTCCACAGCTTTTATCATATCAAACCATCAAAATCACAAATGTTAACAATGTACATACACAATATGTTATATAATGCATGCATACATACACAAGGAAACGTAAATACATAAATACATGCATATCAACGTAAACACATATATACATGCATATGTACATCCATAAATAAACAAACATGGAGAGAGAAGAGGGGAGATTCGAGAACCTTTTCAAGATCATCTTGGACCTCCTGCAACTTCTCAAAAGAGAGAACGAGTTCAGAGTCAATGCCATCAGCATTCTCATACTCAACATTTTCACCCACGGTCGATTTCTTTCCCCTGTCCGCCACCATATTTTCGCAGAGAGAAAACTTTCTCTATTCTGATTTTCTCGCGAAAGGGAGCGAAAATTAAGAATTATAAGAACGAGACAGAAGGGTTTGTTTGAATCCTCGGAACTGCAATCGGCTTCGCATTTGAGGGGTTTCAAAGCGAACCTATATCTACGAGGAAAGCTATGGGGTCCCACGATTCTAAATATTTTATTGCAACATACGTATCCAAAAGGTAATCCAATTCGTATGTTTTATGTATTAAGAAATAATGACATAACATTTTCATTGCTATCTAACCATACAATCAAAATTAAAATTAGTGAGGGCCTATAAAATAGTGTTATTAAACTCCTTTTTTATAAACATATTTTTTAACATTAAATAAAAATTAATAATACCAACCGTGTCTTAAAACACTGTCCTTTAATGTTAAGTCGTATAATCTAGAAAGACCAAAAATATATTCCATGTTAATACTAATATTATTATGAGTTTATTTAATTTTAAATACAAATTAAGAAATATTTAATAAACTTTAATTTGTAATAAATCAATTATTTTTATACTAATAATTAATATTACATCCACATAGAAATAATCAAATAAATATAAAACAATAGAGTAAACGATTAATAATGGTGATATATGACAATATTTTTTTTTGGAAACCCAGATATTTTAACCGCCAGCCAATACCTCGGGATTTATTATAAGGATCCATGCTTTCGATTTTGGGCAACGTCACTGGGACAGAGCCCAGGCTTAAACTGGAAGTGTCCGTAGTACTCTACGACAAACAAATATCTTACGACAAGCGATACTAAACGACAAACAAATATCTTACGACAAGCGATACCAAACGACTGAAAAAAATCAAAGTCTAACCCCCTAAACGTTTTAACAGGAGCGATTTAGGGGGAATTAAACTTGGAATCTTGAGATCCCAAACGAGCCAAACCCAACCCCTACCATCAGGCCAACCCGATCTGGAGGGGGGTTGTTTATGACCATTGTTTATAGTGATATATATCATGTATCATATTTGTTGAGATATATAAATATTATATTTAATTTTGTAAATATAATATTGTTGTTAATTATATCATTATATTTAAAATATATATATATATATATTTTTTCGTTGCTAGATAAACGAATTGTTCTACAAAATACAGAGTCCTTGAACTAAAGCCAAACACGTCCTTAAAAATGGCCGCCTTTTTCCACTTGTTAGTGTACTTAGAGCCACGTTGCTTATGTACCGGTTGTTCGAAATTAGACAAAGACACGGCGTGAGAAATACTGCTAATTTCCAAAAATACCCTTTTCTTCATATAAGGGGGGATAATAACACTTGGTTCCCCAAAGTTTTATGTTTTTATTAATAAGTGTTAAGTAAATTCCTAATGAATTGAAATGACAAAAGTATTAAGATTAATTCTGCATTTTACCGGTAGAAGTTCCATTTTGGTATCATTTATCTACTAATAATATAAAGGACCTTTTATACAATCAATTGATCTCTTTAATTTTTTACATCCTTTGACTTTAATTAAGAGGAATAATTTGGATAAACGATTTAAATTTGATTCGACACTAATATGATATGATTAATAGTTATTCGATATGAATATGATATAATTATTATTTAAATTAAAAAAATATAAATATGAATATAATACAATTATTTAGATACGATTCATTTAAATATGACTATTCGTTTAGACACAATTATCTATTTAAATATAGGGGTGGTAATTTAGATCACGATACGATTATTCGACATGAATTCGATATAATTAAATGGATTCAGATTTAAAAATTTTGACACTAATAATAATCGGATCGCATTCGTGTCACACGATTAATAATCGTATCGGATTCGGATTTTACCTTCTGAATTCGTTTATTCGTTTAAAACACGATTAAAATACAAATAGTTAAATAAATAATCATGTTTAAATAAATAATTATATTTAAATGAATAATTATTTAATATAATAATTTTATTTATTTATATTTGA
>JAVXUL010000021.1:1078175-1089287 GCA_035590515.1 Trichilia minutiflora
CGATTTTATTAATTTATAAAAATATTTTAAATATTTTATTATTTATATATTATTAAAAATTTCGTTTTTACGTTTCGTTTTTACGTTTTGATTTTACGTTCCGATTTTTTAAATAAAAAACGATTTTAATTAAAATCGCTTTTTGATAACCTTAATTGTGAACGCTTGGGCAGTTGACTCATCAAACAGAGATTGCTTCAGAAATTATTTACTTCATCGGAGAAAGATTTTGCCATCAGTCGATGTTGTTTGCTAAGGAACATGTTAGAAGGCACGGAGGAGCCGATTGGATTGGTGGTGTTGGCAACCAGAAGGATGCATTTCTGCCATTATATACAGATTTGCTTGACTTTTATGCCCTCTCAATCTGCATTTTCAACGTGGAAACTGAAGTTGGTATGCGCTTTCATGTCATTGTCATTGAACTTGGTAGAATCGTCACTCCATTTCTCAGGAACCCTTTGCTTTGTAACCTGTATTTGTTAGTAGTTAAATTACATGAGAAAAAGATCGGGACATCTGCTGATCAGATAGTTGAATTCAAGGTGGACATGATTTCTGATAATTTTGATCCTTATTTTCTTCTTAGATAAACTTGTATACTAGTATTGCAATTCATAACCCCTTGATGCAAAGAGGGTTATACAATTTTGAAGGCAGAGTAATTTTTTTTAATTGTTCTTCAAAATATTTAAACGTGGTGTTACAAAGCTTTATTATTTTTTCGGTAATGGTTGTTTATAATGAAGTGTTGCCATTTAGTCCTGTATGAGGTTTATGTAATAGTTGTTCATTTCATTTCTTACCTCTCCTTCTGAAGCATTTGTTCTCATTTTGAACTATAGCTAAAGTGAACACTTATTTGATCTATGTAGCATTTACTAGTTCTTTTTTCACATGCCATTTGGATGCTTCTCAGCAGAAATCATTTTCAGTAGTTTATTAGCTGGATTCTTGTATAATGAATCAGAACTTGAAATCTATGGTTATAGAATTAAATTTTTACCATTTTCTGAAAATGGAGGTTTTAAATAGGGGAAAAAGTGTAGCTCCCTGGAAGGCAAATAACGTTTTGTGAAACATTTATATAAATTTGGCAGTCACCTTGTGAAATGCAAGTTCATTCATATGGAAATCTATCCAAAAAAAGACCAGGCATAATCTAGAATAGGTCCATAGCCAAAAATGGAAACATCAAAACGTTCAGTTCATGAACAGTAGTTTAGGAAGCTAACCAAATGTATTCATCATCTCCATCGCTGACTTGAACTCCCAACATGCTATAGCATACTATCTGTTGTGCCAAAAAATGATATGATACTGGTACTGAATAATGTGTGCATTGTTGCCGTAGAGAATCCCAGCTAGATGGCGGAAAATTCACCTGCAAGCCTGTACGCTTAATTACCGTCTTCTCCACCTTCATCATCGCCATTTTTCTGATCAAAAAGTACCATTTATAAGTTGTATGCAATGGGATGGATATAAATTTTTAATATGGAGAAAAAGACCCACTACTTGCATGTGACCAAACACTATATAAGTTTGTGAATTCATTTGTTCATGCCTCATGAATTAGATTTTTATCCCATTACCTCTTCATCACCTTCATCTCTGTCAGAATCCTCTTCTTCACCAGCATCCTGCTACAAAAATAATTATTAATCTCCCATATGAACAAAGAATAAAATACATGGATCTATTTTGGAACATTTTATTTTGTTCATTGTTGTAATTGAGAAAGTATAAAAGTTGACAAAACAAAAAATAAACAGTACATAAAAAAAGATATTACATTGTTGAAATACTTCAGAGGATTGGGCCATAAATCCTCTTTAATAATTTCTGCCACCTGTAATTTGAAGATGAAAAGAGAGCAGTTAACAAGAAGGCACAAAAGGGTAGCTATTTTTTGATACAAGGTTGGACGAAAAATTATGATAAAAGTAGAAAATTATGATGAAAGTAGCAAATCAACACATATACTTATCCTACATTAATGCAGCATTTGATAGTTCTTTCTTGAAGTGTAATAATACATCAATAATAAGAAATTAATGATACAAGATCATTAAGAAGCATAAAAAGCATTCACCTCATCTTGAAGCTCAGCAAAATCTTTCTGTTCAGTTTCAGCGAACCAAGTAAAGAAGCTGCATTCATTAAATTATTAATAAATTAGTTGAAACAATAAACAGATTGAAAGGAAAATGGAATTTGAATGTTTCTTTTTTTCATTCATGAAGTCCAATATGGCAATATGCATGCGTCATTCCAAACATTAAACTGTAACAATGAACGGCATCAGACCCTTGGATTATACACCACTTGCGTAAGATCATATCAACTGCCCTTGCCTTCACCAAATGTACAAAATTGCCATTTTTGAAACCAAACATATGCTACGTAGTAATTACCTTGCTTCAGACAAAGCTCGCTTGTTTCCTTTTTTCTCATGATTGATTCCATTAGTAATGCCCTTCAAAAGTTCGATACATTGTCATTTACTCCCAAAAGAGTAAAAATGGAAAATGCTAAAGGCAGAATGTTTGGTCATTACCATGCCTTCTTTCCACTTAATGGGAGTACCGGTTATCTTAGTTGTTCCCTCCTCAAGGAAAGTAAATGTTTTCGTTAACTTTACATTTTCAAAGTGAGGATTCTCAGTGAAATTCTGAAAGTTTCAAGTTAAAGAAAAGAAAATGTCATTTAGCAGCAACCCATCATAAACATTAACAGAGTACCGAGAAATTAATATGTAAAAGATGGAGAAACAGAATAATAAATAACAATAGCTTATCATCTATAATTTATTAAGACCTCAACCTAGTAGATGAGAAACAAGTGAGGAACTTACGAATGTAATGCAATACCCTGATTTCACATCTTTGAAGTCTTCAACATCAAGAGAGTTCATATACTTGAAGATCTATGTCAACAGCAAAAGAAAGAGCGTAAATCTGTGCAACTACTCGAGCATTCACTCCCAATGTGATTAATCAAGTCACACTTATTATTTAATATTATTCCTTAAGAGATTAAAGAGAAATTAACAAAGTTGGAGCATCAAAGCGTTGGGTTACAATAAATGCGAAATTTAGTTGAAAATTGTTATATTCAGGGGTCAAACCTTCTGGTCTTCCTCATTCAGAAGATCACAAAGGGCAGGATGACTCAGGAACTGCATGTAATAAAAAATCATATATCATACAAATTATATGGAAAGATCCCTCAGTAATGTATAGCAGAATATTTAGCTGACATATGAAGCACTGACAGCATTTAACCAGAAGTCAGGGATAGATTTGATGATCTCACTCCTCTTGTTATAGACAGGCCTACGTATCTCATTATATTTCTGCTCAATCTCCAATACTTTGTCACTGGCTTCTTCATTTACCTGTTGAAGGGGGAAGCAATCACCTTGCTAGTTTTGCACTCAACTAACAAAACTCAAACAGTATGATATAGAATTACTTGTCAAATTCAAATCATAGATATTAATCAACTTAAACTTAACACCACATTAGCATAAGCGTTCCTCGAAATTTCATGAAAACTCAAGCCAAAAACAATCTTATAGCCTTTGTTGATCGGGTAATGAATTAATTACCTTCTCTCAGATCCAAAAATACAAAAAATATATCTATCTATATATGAAGCTTTAAGAATATAATAGCTAATGTTCGGTATATTTACTTGGAATATCAACACACGAGTAAAACCAGTGACCTCCACACTTTTACAAAATCAAGACAAATGATACGAAAATTAAGTAACAAAGCCAGAACTAAGACAGCGTGCACAATCTAATACATTCATGATACATATAAATTTACATTAGTGATGTATAAATGGTTATTGTCAACAGATAATTAACATAAAATGTCATTCAATGTGACCCATATTAAACCTTCAAAATGACAAATTTGAATCATGTACATACACAATATGTTATATAATGCATGCATTCGTACACAAAGAAACATAAATACATATATACATGCTTATATGCATGCACAAGTAAACAAGCATGGAGACAAAAATGGGGAAATTCGAGAACCTTTTCAAGCTCATCTTGGACCTCTTGCAACTTCTCGATGGAGAGAACGAGTTCACAGTCAATGCCAACAGCATTCTCATCCTCAACTTTTTCATCCACTTTTGATTTCTTTCCCCTATCCGACACCATTTTTCCGCAGATACAAAACTTTCTCTCTTCTGATTTTCTCGGGAAAGGGAGGGAAAATTAAGAATGATAAGAACAAGAACAGAGAAGAAAGGCTACCAGACCGAAGAGGTTTGTTTGCCTTCTCGGAACTGCAATCGGCTGTGCATTCGAGGGGTTTCACAGCGAACCTATATAGTAAGAGGAAAGGTCGTGGGTTCCACAATCCCAAATATTTTATTGTAACATACGTGTCCAATGGAATAATAACATCCGGTCCATACATTTTTTGTTTTCATAAATAATATCATATTTGTCCGTTTATATCAAATAGGACTCTAATTTATAACAAGTAACCAAACCCAATCAAAATGACTAACGAATATTTGAGATTGAGGTATTGCATCGATATAAAATTGATATTACTAAATTCTTTATAATTTTTATTTTAAAATTAAATAGAAATATAAATATTAAATATATTTTAAAATACTATTTATAAATCCTACTTTTTTATTTTTGTCATTTTAATCGTCTGGGAGTATTTTCATTTTTTTGAAAAATATTTGTTCAGATACTATTATTGACTTATTTTTTCATATTAGTGTTTATTAAGTATCTTGAAAAAGTTTAGATAAAATTAATTGATTTTGAGATAGATTTGAAAAGAATTCTCTCAAGGTATTATTTGGGTGTTCGAATTTCAAACTTGAATTCTTATTGATCTAGATATTTGATTGATAAACTAATTTCTTCTACTTGAAGTAGACAAACATACAAATGAGTAGAACAAACAGAATTGAAATCGAATTTCAAATAAGTGAGTAAAAAGCATTAGAATAGAGATAGACGAAAGCTAAAAAATAAAAAAAATAGAAACTTTACAAATTTCGATCAATCGAAATTCAATTCAAGTCTATTGAAATTTACTAAATTGTTGGTAGAGATTGAGACTAAGAAATTATATTTTGATCTTTCAAAATTCAATTCTAGTCAATCAAACTTTACTAAAATATTGGTAGAGACTGAGAAATCCTATTTCAATTGATCCAATTTGCATTCCAGTTGATCAAAATTAGTGAAAGGTCAATTTTATCCCTTTTCAAAAAAAATTCTCCTTTATATATTTAATGGCATTTCAATAATTTTATCTTATATTATAAAAAGGGGTATAAATTCTTTTCCTTTTATTCTTCTTCTTCCCCTCTCACGTTATTGCATTTTCTCTCAACTTTCTTAATCATTTCTCTTTCAAATTCTCTCTATTCCACCAATTAAACTGAGATTTTTTGCTACTAATCAAAGCAATAACAATCTTTTGTCTATGTACATATTTTGTTTCATTGATTTGGCTAAAAAATAGACTGAAAAAGTGAAAAAAAAATTAGGATTTATTATTTATTATTTTAAAAATTTGCAAAATCAGAACAACTGAAGCATCTTAGGTTCAAATTGGATCCCTGGGTAAGATTCTAATCTTAGTTTAAATATTATTTGGTGAATTAAAAATTGTAATTACTGTTTATGAGAGTTATTATTCATAATGATAATTTTGAAAAATATGTCGAATTGAATTAAATTAATCATAAAAATTTAGAATTTATGTTATAAGTGTAGAAACATGAATAATTAGGCTGAATTATGAGTAAAATCATTGAAATAATGAATTAGGGATCGAATGTTTGAGTTGCCAGTTTTATTGAATTATACCTTAATTATTAAAAATTAGGAAATTATGAGATGGTCATGGAACTTCAATATTGTAAAAATAAAATAAATAGTTAGAAAACTTTATTAACATTGTATTTGGTGTTAATTTGAAAATTGGGAAAAATTTGAGTTAGAAAGCATAATTTGTATATACATTAAATCTTGTCTATACATATATATAGGCACGAGAGATTTGAAGAGAGTATTTTCATTGTGAGAAGACTCTCAGAAGAGTAATTCTCTACCTCAAAATGGTGAGTGAAATTCTTTTACATTCTATTTTTGCCTCCTATTCTTAAAAAATTTAATTTATTTATGTATTAGAACAGTAGAAATATTTTATATAATTTGATCTTATTAGAAGACAATAATGATTTGTTGAGATTGAGACTAGAAGGAGGTCTTACTTGTATAATGATTTTTATTATTAATGGTGACATGGTTTATTTATATTTGAGGCTAAAAGTCTATGGTTAAATTTAAATTTTTTGTAATACATGGATTTGCTCTTGTATATCATGATTTTAATGTTAGGCCTTAAGGGCCATTATTGTTGATTTTAGGCCTTCAATACTTATTGTTGTTAGCCATTTCTATTGATTTAACCTTGAGTGTTATTATTATTGATTTATTATTAAGGGTGAGGATTCTATATAATATAAAATAGGATAGGTGAAACTTAATAGACTCATGGGTGAAGATCGATCACGTAGTATAAAATAAGATAGATAATCTATATGATTTAATAGTCCCATAAAATATATCATATTATGATATTTTACCTCCACTGGTTGAAGATAGAATTATAAAGAATGAAAGGGTTTGATATTTTGATTTTTTAAGATATATTCACTATCTTAAAATATAGAAAGAAGGGTAAATATTGAAAAATATTCAATAAATAGATGAAATTAATACAAAACAAGTTACCCAACATTATTCATAGTTTTCATAATCAAAAATAGTTTCGTCCATAATTAAAAAAGGTGAAAATTTTGAGATATAATTAAAATGTGAAAATTTATATATATCATTTAAATCGATTTGATAATTTTGAGATTTTATTTATATTTGAAATAGATTTTCAAACGAGGTTCTTAAATAGTTTTCATGCCCTTTGAATATATTCTAATTATGAGAGTGTATTTCTTGAATTCACAGTGATTGTCACGAGATCAATTTCTAGGATAAGAGCGTGATACTATCTTTTAGTGTTAATTTATACAATTTAAATAGTTTAATAATATATTTACGACTTTATTTATAATTTAAAAGTTAAAATTATTTAATAAATATTAATTTATAATAAAAATCACTTACTTTTTATAATTAATATTTTATAATTTTATTTCAAAATTATGATAGGTAATTTTATTATAACTGGAATTTAATACGACATATGTGAAAGCCTTTGAATATGTGTACCTATAAAAAATTTAGGTTACATTTATAGACTATTATAGTTAGAGCTATCAAACGGGCCGATAGTCTGCGGATCGGCTCGTTTAACCGATCGTTTAGGTGAGTTAGGATCTAAATAAAATTGATTCATTTAAATCGCAGGCTGATTTAACCCGATCCATTTGATATGTGGGTTAAACAGGCTAATCTGTTTAATTTGCGGACCAACCCATTTATCTGTTTAATTTAAAAAAAAATTAAATCTAATTTTCTTTTGACTTTTATATTTAAATAATAATTGACTATGTTTGGATATTACCGATGGTATTAGACTTATTATTTATTAATATTGAGTGATATTGGATTTATAAATATTGAGATTTAAGATCATGTGTTTGGATTTATAATTGTTGTAAATTTTTTATTTGATTTATTAAAATTTTTATATGTCAAGTTATAATATAGTTAGTTTATATTGTATTTAAATTATAGACTTATTATTGCTATTAACATATTATATTTGTTAGTAATTAGTGTATGTTATATATATATTTTTAATTTTGTATGTTTTTTTAAATTTTAAATTCTTAAAGTTGGTATGTGGACCGATCCGTTTAGGCTTGTTTGCATGCGAATCAGGTTAAAATTAGCAAAATATTAACCCGTATAATAAATTGATTGACTTGACTCAATTCGTTTAAGGTTAGTTTGCAATGGGTCGAGTTGAGCCAAGTTGGACTGACCAGTTTGACAACCCTAGCTCTAAAGTCAACTTATGCATAATAGGGCAAATTTACGTTTTTCGATCGTTAACTCAATTTCCAACATTTCAAACTCAACTTATGATTCAATTAATACAATTTAACCTATTTAAGCAAAATCGACAAATGCATCTTAAATTTTCGTTGAAATAGTAATCCATACATTGTTCTGTTTTATCTATATTTTGCCAAATTTGAGTTTTATGCACCTTATCGCATACTCAACTATCTTATAGTTTAAATAACGTATTATAATCTAATTTTTGCAATTTAAAACTAATCTAAATTTGTGGATAAATAGTAATATCCAAAATTTCAAAATAATTATTGAGTCGCAATGTAATATCAATTATTTATATATTAGGCACAAATGCATGCATCAATTTGATAAGAAATTATCCTATTACTTTTAAGTTTTTGACATAAGATTTACAATTATGAAATTCAAACTGACACATTTAAACACAGTTACTTTTTAAGATCGATAAAATCTAAAATGACACGCATATAGTTAATAAACCCTATTTATGTTAGGAGACTTATGTTGAGGGATAAAAATTAAGATTACTATTCTAATTATTCTTCGTCGACCTCGCAACCACCTATCAACATCTAAGGCATGAAGTCGACTTTTATACAAAAATCAGATTCCGTGATAACTTAAGAATTCCAATGCTAATAGAGTCACCCCGTTATCACTTAGGCAAGTCTCAAGTAAAAAAAAAGGGTTAGAACCCTATTCAAAATCTAATCTAAAAATAAAAACGATAAAAAGAAATCATACATTAATTTTGAAATCATTGTAAACTATTATATAATATTTAAAATTTTATATTATATAAGATATTATTTAGATAATTATTGCACTGATTTAAATTTATAGATAATGATTATACAGTAATTATCTAATGTTAGTATATAACCTCTTTAATAAATATTAGTTTTTTATTCTTCCATCACAAATAAGAAGATACAAGAGAATACGTCACCAATTCTTTTAAGAATTAACATTTTTCTACCGTGAAGAGGGTTGAATATATCAATCAACAACACATTTATACCACTTTAACATTTATATAATTTCTTTTTTTTATTTAAAATTTTATTTTATTTTATTTTATATTTAAAACTTGTCTTAAGTATTAGAATTTATACATTAAAAAATCAATATTGTTTTTAATTTTTTTTATATTTTTAGGTAATTGAGAGGCAGTTATTGCAGCTATTATATTAACCAAATATAAATTTTATTAGTTCTATTAATATTTAAAATAAAACAAAATCTATATGAAATTTGATTTTTTTTTTAAAAAATTCCAGCCATAACTGGTTATTTAATTTTTTGATTTAACTTGTTGGGTCATTTACCATTTTTATTTGAAAAACATCGAGAGACGAGATTCCCTGTTTCGCATTCTACATCCTCTGCAATCAGAGATCTAGACTCAGAGGAGGGTATCCATTATCGACAACGTTGACTTAAGGATAGTGGACCGCTTATTACATCTAGAAAAACCACACCGTGCTGTGCCCTTATAGTCATGGCCATCGATCATGGTGCTATTGCTAAAGAACAAAAATTAATTTTAACTTTAATTTTTAGTAATTAATTTTATTTTCTCGAATAAAGAGGACGCGGAGAGACTGAGACAAGCTGGACCCGCACATTCATCTGTTCATCTGTTCACCTTTGACTACCCATCAGACGGAGTTTATGGGCTCCAACAACGTTTCGGTAAAAATAATTTTTAAAAAAGTTGTAAGCGTAGTAGTTTAAATAAATCTTTTCTTAAAACAACAATCAAAACGTTAAAAATGTAAGTGGTAATATTTATTTAATAATTTTGTTGGTACAATAAGTTGGTTTTGATTTTAATCTCGAGCAACTATTGATCTTCTTTTTTTCGTTATTGAGCTTCAGACTGCAAAACATCGAATACCTCAAGTGTAAAATTAATTTTTCGACAAAAATCCTTCGATACTTAAGTTAACGAGAGTTTTACTTAATATGTGAGAGAGGTGTACATGCAAATAAGAAAGAATACATGAAAAATATAAAAAATATAAAATATTCTATTTTCTGAGAATGATGCCTGAAAATCACTGAAAAATGAGAGAATGTCTTACAGTCTAAGTTTTTCAAAATGATCGAATGAATCAGAATATTCCTCTCTCGATTTCTATATGCTGCAAATTGGAAGCATAAAAGTTCGTAACATTGGACACGTGTTACTGTATGAATGACGTACCCAAAATAACATGCTGTAGAAATCAGGGTGCGTGAAAAATAGTGATACTGTTTCTCGCCACGTCATCCCCGAAAAACTTAGTGTAGGTCCCTCCGAGTGGAGCTTCCAGTTCTCCCGAGAATGAATTCCCCTGGTTCTCAGGAGACACCTGTACCGCGAGCTATAGCTTCGATGATATCAGAAGGTAGTGTTGTGGAGGCTTGTGTGCCCTGAGTGCCCGCGAGTCCCTGCTGTTTTATAATAACATATTGATCCGCCCCCCGAACCCAAAAGACTTGTCGTTGAAGATCCCGAACCCAAATACAAGTTAACCATGAATAATTTAACAGGAAATCCTCTGACTGGTCGCTTCGGCCTTGGATAGAGTGCCCGAGGCGATTTAGCTATCTTTCATGCGATATAATCGACTTCTCGAAGCGACGTCGTATCAAAGAATTCACTAGGGAGTAATATGTGCATTTAACGAGTCAGAATAAAGGCATAGAGGCCTGGATTAGTGGACTAGGCCTTGCCAAAATATCCCAATAAATTCTTTTAAAATTTTATTTTATATATTATGCAAATAATTATCTGTTACGGTATATTAGTATTGGTCAGTTATTAGCACCGATCATATATCATCATCATTCTTGTTTAAATCTAATTTAAAATTGTTGGGGGATTTTAGTGTCATCCGGCCCATGGGCTCAAGCCCATCTACAGGCCCTTATCCCAGACCCTCACACGGGAGCACTGTTACTCAATCAGATCCCTCCGGACGGGAGAAGAGCATCCCGACCAGGGAACCTGAGGTCGCTACTCGGGTAGATCTATCTCAAGCCAC
>JAVXUL010000021.1:1106632-1131280 GCA_035590515.1 Trichilia minutiflora
TTGAATATTTGATCAACATTATGAGTGGCTGATTTATTTATGCTTAGGGGATCGATGAAACTCTTGTGATCTATATTGGGATATTTATTTGCTTATGTTACTTATGCTTAAAGCTTTCTGTTTAACTGGCCATTAACTTGAATGATCTGAAATGTATGTTTTCTGGACTTGGAAAAGGGAGAATAATATATTTCTGAACTAGGGAAACATACTTTAGAAGTTAATACATTGGAAAATGGTTAACAACTAAATAGCCAAAGTAGGTTGAATCTTAAAGAGTGATTATTTAAACTTGATTGAATAGGGATATTAGTTCAGTTTGCTAATCACATAGTTTTATTAAGGTCTTGAAAGAGGGAATTAAATAATTTCAGAACCTAGGCTAAAAAAAAAAGAAGTGGATTAGTATAGTGATCAAGAGTGGATTCAAACCCCCTAAGCCCGTTATAATGATATTAATTTTCATTATACAGCATAATTTTGTTTTCTTTGTAGTAGTTAGAATTAATTTAGTTTTCTTTTGATTAGTCTGAATAATATTCACCATTCCAATTGTGATAGTTAACGTGTTAGTAAAGATTAATCCTCATGGGAACGATATCCTACTTCCTTTTACTATAAAACTCGACACCGTGATATTATTAGTCTTATAAAAGGCTCAGATATTAGTCGAGTGAGAATTTAGTGCTTGTCGCATCTGAATCTAAAGAGGATAGATTATATTTTCTTTATAAGAAGTTATAGACCAAATAATCTATTACCATATAGGGTAGTAGAGAAAATTTTCATCACAAATGGCTATTTTTTATTTGGTTTTGATCGATCTCTTCTCTTGCATAATTTGTATAATATACCAATTATCATCATGATATAGTATCTTAATTAACTTTTTAATTCTTTTTTTAGATTCGTAACTAAATCAATTATATCACAATGTCTAGGGTCTTTTCTTAATTAAAGACCTTATAAGGGACAAATTAAAAGCATAAAAGAATTGAAAGAATCTATTTATTAACTAAAATTACAGCTAGCAATAATATTGGAGTTATAATCATTATTAAAATATAATCTAATCTTGTCTTATAAAAAGAAAACTAAAACTAAAAATTTCTTCTAAGAGAAGGCACAAAAATTTCTAAAATAAGTTGACAACTTATGTTTAACTCCAATATAAATATTTTTATGAGATAAACTATAATACTTGCTTTATCCTTGATTCTCTTTCATTTGACTTCCTCAAATTTCTTAGTCCCTCATATTTTATCATCCTTTTACTGTATCAATTTTTACTCAAAAATTGTTTTTTAGGTTTCAACAAGGTAAACCTATACATATTCAGATGCGATCGTAAATATGATTTTTTAATGTTCTTCAGGTTTTCTTGCTCAAAAGCTGAAATGATCTTGCTCACTTTATACAGTTGTCGTGCATACATGATCTCCAAATATTCTAGTGTTCGCATGAGTCAAAGTGGTCTCAAACCTTGGATTTGTCTAACAGTACTTATTTCTTTTCTATTTAAGTTAGAACCAGTGAAGCTAATCTTTCTCCTATGTGTTGGTCGACCTAGGACATCCAAAACAAGTGTTTTTCTTTTCATTACTTATACACTTTCAAAAATTTCTGAATCCTGAATGCTCAAATCCAAATTTTGAGGCCTCAAATCAATTTGACAAGTCAAAAAACCTTGGGCTACCATGTTTGTCTTTGATTGAAGCTTTTTTGAGCCTTGAACCGGACTAAAGAACATCGATTAGTCCAATCGAACCAAGAATGGATCAAGCTGGGATCCAGTTTGGTTAGACTGGGATGCTATGTGAACCATATTTAGATTGTACCTTTTTCTCTACTTCAATAAATAAATCTCTACCATTGACAATCTTAGGTAGTTCTCTAAGCAAATCCTCAGTAATAGATCTCTTTATTACTAACAAACTAAGGTGATTTATTCTTTTTCATTTTCTATAATAGTATTTCTCATCATTAGTGCTATCTATAGTAAGCGGTGATGGTGAATCTACATGTAGAGCCAAATTTATATCCATAATTCTCAGAATAAACTCTATATCCTGCTTCCAATTCTTATAATTTAAATTAGTTAGGAGTTCTATCAAGGTATTGCTATCATCAAACCAGAAGAATACTATTGAAAAAAATTATACCATAGTCAATTTAATAATAATGGGTATTAATATTGAGACCCCGTATGTATCATTACTAGCTTCCCTTTGGACAAAGTCAACAATTCTACTAGTGATCTCTATGCATGAAGACAACAAATATAAATACATATAATAAGAAAAACATATCCCCTTTAGGTAGATAAAATTCTCCAAACTATACATATTCAAGCCAAATATACAATCTCAAAATTTAACCCCTTTAGATAGATAAATTTCTTAATTACATCTTAAGTGTCTTCCATGCAAGCATTAATTCCCTTAATTATCCTAATGACTTTTAATAATCATCTTATTTAACCATAAACCACACAATTTATTTCTTAATACCAAAATTATTTTTCATAAATTTTAATTATCACTTTGGTGATAACAATCAAGAAAAATCATAATTAAAATTTTCTTAAAAAAATATTATAATCCTTAATTATTATTTTAATTATATGATTTTACATTGAATATAATATTAAACCGTACATATCATAAAACTACATAAAACTACACCTAGTGCAATAAATTATCTTTATAAATTTTAGTAATTGTATTACTTTGATAATTATCAATCACTAAAATTATTTTAAATTTAAATTCTCATTAAAAAATTTAAATTATATTTTTCTAATAATAAAAAAATCCTTAATTTATTAATTTCTGGTATCCAAAAAATAAAATAAAAATCACCAAAATTAGGAAATTAGAATAAGAGTGCATCACCGAAAAAATCATCTGAATCCGGCCATGCACATGCCCACACGCGCCGCCACGCTCCAACAAGTTTTCTGGTTGGCGTGTGTACCTCACGCGCCCTTATACATAGCTTTCTAGTCAAGATGGGTCGGTTGAGCCGGTTCGCCCGTATCCGGATCCACAACTCAATCCATGACTCGCTCCGATTTTGATCCGTTCTGATCCAATTTAAACCCAAAACCTGGATCTGTGAGCTTGATCCACGACCCGTAGCTGACCCGTCGAGCATGTAACGCACACACTGTGGTACGTGTATTGCACGCGTCTGACGCAGGCTTTCGAGCGTGAATCCCACGAGCCATAGCACGTGTAATGCATGCGCTACGTCTTTTTCCTTGGGCGGGTTGGATTCGACCTGGTGCGCCTATAATTTAGGTCGTTTTGATCCAGTTGCGACCCAATTTGACCCTTTCGTATTTTTACTCTAAAACCTTCGATTTTTGTCCGATTTCGATAATTCAAAAGCCTATTCCTATGTTTTCAGACGTCCTAAATCTGATTATGGCCTTATTTTTTCCAAAATCTGATGAACAATTATCTAAATTTGAGAAATTAATTTTAGACTTAAAAACTAACTTTAGAAATTTTAATCCTTAATTACTCATAATATACAGATCTTCATATCACAAATAATATATCATTACAAAGCTTATATAGAGAAGAATAAGACTCATATATCAATACATTATGAATCATCAAAAAAGCATATAAAATAATACGAAGAATTTTGAATCTCAAAAATTAGGGTTTATAAAAATCCGAATCTTTAATCCTTAATATCTTCGCGTATATTATGAATTAGAAGGCGTATAATATATCAATACGAAGCTTATAACATGAAGAATAAAATGCTTAAACTTTTAATTGCATATTATAATGAAATCAACATAAAATATGGTCAAAACTTCATGCGATTATAGGAGAAAAAATACACTCAAATAATTTTATAATTGATTCTAAATCATATATGCTTTGGCTCTGATACTACTTGTTGGAATTTTATAATTCCTATATTCACCAAAATCTCGCATATACAAATATAAAATACAATTATGTGTTAAAGATGCGTACCTCTTTTGACCATCGACACAGCGTTTCGAAAAGATTAGGTCTTCCTCTCTATTCTCTAACTTGTGGCAGCCTATTCAATGGGAAGGAGTGAAACCCATACTTTTCTTTATATAGAGTTAGAGAGGGAACTTAGTCTAATTCTTATTGGTCTTTATTGGACCTTCCATCAAAGATTTTAACATGATCCATAGCCTACACTGACTGTCAAAACTAGTCTGTTATAGACGTTAAGCCCAATTTTTTTAAAATTATATAATTAGATTTACTTTACTCAATAACTATGATATTAGTCCATTTTTAATAAAATCATAATAACGATTTAATGTAAACCTACAAAAAATCCAACATTTAATTTCGTAAACTTAGTATTCTTTGAAGGCGTACGAACACGAACAAGGTCTATCAAGCTCGTTGAGAATCCCTTTTATGCCCATCAACAGCGGGACTAAACTCATTGTCCTCCAACACAGACTTTTCAAATTTCCCAACAGAATAAAAATGCCGATTCGAACACAAAAACCTAAAACTAGAACTACTATCTTTTGATCTACATATCCGAAATAGAGTTGTCGCTTGACCTCTTGCCATTGAACACTTATCCAAATCAAACTGACAAAAACCAATAAAAAATTTCTTCTTTTTTAGTGATTCAAGGCATTTAGCATCTCAGAATTGACTAAATGTACGTCAAGAAAATAAATCGTAATTAACCAACGCCCCTCAGAATGCAAAGTAAAAATTTTAGCCACCAAATAACGAATTATAAAATTAGTGGATTGTAAATAGCATAACTGGACGTTAAAAGACAAGGACATAGATAGCAAATGACGGAAAAGTGGTAACCCTAAACCTTTAGCCGGTTTGAGGTTGAAGATTCTCAGAAGGTTTGTAATTCGGGCACGACCACTTGGTGTGGGGATCATGGTACTCGGGTTCGAAAATGGTCAGCCCATAAGACCCGACTCAAGATCGGACATCATAGGGACCAAGTTGGATTGGTGATCAAACTTCCGTAAAAATTTTTCTTGAATAGATTCATATCTTTCTCAATTACAAAAGTTTAATCAGGATGTCAAAAGAAGCGTATCAAAATGATATATCATTTCATTTAAATTAATTATAGCTCACATTGTAGCACATAGATTTTTAATTTTAATTTTCAAAATAAAAACTATTCAATTTTTTCACAACAGAAGAATTGATGGAATTTGATTCGGTTGTTCTTTTCAGAGGTTTTCAATTTTTTGTGGTCCACGCTAATCTTGGATCCCATCAAGAACTAATATCTATTTGAAGATGAGTCATCCTCGATAAATTTTTTTACAAATATACAAATATACATATATATATATATATAACTAAATGAAAAATTCTTCATCATTTGCCATCCACTTAAGTTCTGATACAATGTGGAAAAGAGTAACAAATTCAAATGTACTGATTCTACTGAATATAATGTATAAACAGATAGAGTCTCTATCATGAACTTTTTTCCTCTAGAGTTATGGGCAGTTCCAAGTTTTCGTTGCCTCTCTGGATGTTCAACACAACTTTATCTCCCACACTGTAATCATCCAATACTTTGTCTAACTCTGCTTTGTTTTTAACCTGATACGTAAGAATGTACAAAATCAATAATAATTTACGTTCACGGTATCATTGAGGATTAATGTGATGGTAACAGATGCATTTCCACTTATGTTCTGCATAAGTGATCATTCTAGGATGACTTCTGGTATAAACATTCTCTATAGGTGAACCGTGCATGATTATATCTTAATTTCATTGAGCAGCCCACTCATTTAAGAGCTAGATGGAATAACAATTTGAAGAGGAATTGATTAGTACGGGAAACTCACAGGCTTCTTGTTAACTGCTACGATGATATCCCCCAGTATGATATTGCCTGCAAAACCTCTTGTGGTGGGAAATAGACCTGCTTTGGCTGCAGGACTATTTCCAGGGACCTACAGCAATGTTGAGGGAAGTTAGGTCAATCATGGATATTCTCCAAGCTGCAAGCTATAGGATGCTATATCTATAGAATTGAAAATACCTGTAAAACAAGAGCTCCATTTCGCACATTAAGTTGACTTGCTACCAGGTCAGAAGCAATATCTACATTCAGACCAGCACGAACCACCTAAAATGGATGAAACGTGAGATGGGATATATAGAGTGCTTTTTTAGTCTTTGAAGCATCAGAGACGAAATAGAATCTGGATGTTTAATGAGGCAAAGATTTGTATAAAACAAAAAAGATACAGTAAAAGCAAGTCTTCATTTTCTATATTATATTCCAAATATCTGACCTACTTAGAGATGTGGAAAGAGAACTTACTTTGCCATATTGGATTAACTGAGGTACAATCTTGAGCACGGTTGATGATGGAATGGCAAAACCTACACCTGCTGATGTCCCTGCCAGACCAAGAACAAAAACAAGAATCAGTAAACTATTCAATGTTACTTATTATTTTCCTACAAAGGTGAGCTGCACTCATGCTAAGTGTTTTCTCAGACATTACCTTAAAAGAAAATGAACATAAGCCTATAATTTTATAACTGAAAAGAAGAATTCGAATGTTGAAGAAATTAGCTGACAAATTTACCGAAGGAAACATTTTTTAGCATAAAATATTATACATTGTTTTAAAAGTAGCATGATATAGAGAGAAAATTACCTGTTTGAGTAAATATAGCTGTGTTAATCCCAATTAAATTTCCTTTTGAATTCAGCAAAGGCCCTCCACTGCAATTTCAGAAAGAGCAGTAGCAGATGATTTACCAATAATAATGGGTATCTTTTTCTCACGGACAAAAAGAACAATTTTCATTAAATGCAATATTTCAAGATAAGGGGAGAGGCTGGGGTGGGAGGAAAGCGCCTGGATAGAAGTGAGGGGAACAGAGGAACATGAAAGCTTTGATTAAGATTTTAAATTCAACAATCCTAGACTAACCTGTTACCAGGATTGATGGCAGCATCTGTCTGGATTCCACCACCGATTGTGACTCCAGCTTGACTAAAAATATCTCGATTCATTCCACTAATAACCCCAACCGTGAGGGTGTGATCAAAACCAAATGGATTCCCAATGGCTAAACATTGCTGTCCAACTTTTAGAGAAGATGACTCTCCCACTTTAATTGGTTTCAACAGATCTTCAGAGGCTTCTACCTAGCATGCATAAAGATCAACCACTCATTAACAACATCCCACCAAATTCAACTAAGCATAAATCAGCAACTGAATTATTATAAAGATAAAAGGGAGGACTAAATGTTTTTGTTTGATGCATTTTTACAGCAATAGTCTCACATCGGAAGGCATAATAAAAGCAAAAAACATACAGTAACTTTTGCTTAGCAGACAACTACGCCAACTGAGATAAGTCACTTTACAAAGTACAAACTGTCAGAAAAAGGAGGGTTAACATACCTTCAATACAGCAAGGTCTTTAGCCCGGTCAGCACCAACCAATTTGCCCTCAAAATTCTTTTGCACCCTTTAAAAAATTATACAAAATGAGAGAAATGGCTGTGACAGCTTAAGTTGTAATGCTAACCATGTAGTTAAATTACCACAGGAGTGGGCATTTACGGTTTGGATCGGTTTGAGATAAAATTTCAAAGCGAACCGCATATTATGGTTTGAAAAAAATTCAATCCAATCCAATCCATTAATATATTACAAACCAATGCAAATCAAATCGTAAAGTGTGGTTTAAAGCGGTTTGGATTCGCGGTTTGAACTATATTATAAAATTAAAGATATAATAATTGATTATTTTCAATTCTATAATATTTCATTAACATTTAAGAGTAAGTTTTGTGAATAATTTTTTTAAAAACCATTTATGAATAATTTTTCTTTATTAATTATTATTATATAGAAGATATGAAAGTAAATCATATATAATTTATTATGATAAATAAATAATAATAAAAATTTTATAAGATAATATTAAGTGGTTTGATTTACGATTTCGCGGTTTGCAATTGATTCAATCCATAATCCAAATCATGAACAACGGTTTGAAAAATATCAATCCGTAAATTGATCCACAAAATTTTAAAACCGATCTAAATCGCTAATTTTTGTGGTTTAGATTGGATCGGTTTAAAAATGCCCACCCCTAATTACCAGTAGAAGGCTAAGGGCACTGCAAATCTCACCCTTCTGAAGCCAGAACATTAACTCGTGCAACAACTTCCCCCTGGCCTGGATTTCTTGCAAGGGCATTACCTATCACTAGAAAACACTTGGAATTTCACAGTTCGTTTGGTAAGAACAACATGACTGGCATACATCCAAATTCAAAGATATGAATGTATGACATCAAACTGCAATCTGTAAGATCATACTCTATTCTAAAATCAGCCTCTTTAAGAATGAATCATAAATTTTATGCTTGAAAAAAGGCTTTAAATATTGAGCTTAATATGCTATGAAAGATGTACTACATTTGTAGTGAAGAACAAATGATCAATAATAAATTCGGCAATTTATAGAAATAATAATGAAAAGAGAAGCACAAGAATGTTATATAAATGCAGGCTGATAGCATTGCATAAAACTTTAATGGCTGCTGCAGAATTAGACATTACCATGATAATTTGTCACGATATGTCCCTGTCCATCCCAGACTACTCCTGAACCATTTCCTTCAGGAATCTGCCCATACATGTTCTAGAAGCATTAGAAGCTGCAGACATAACAAAAGTAAAAACTTGCCAAAATACCAAAGAGGTGAGGAAAAAGAAAAATCATATAATTAATGATTTTTTTAAGTGCCAAAATACCTCAATCACACCAGATACTTTCAGTTGGGGCCTCAAGGTTACATCAAAAATGTTGACAACAGCGTATGTACTCTTCTCAAAGAGTTGGACAATCCTTTCCTGACAGTTAATCACAAATTGATTAACTTGCCTTGACATCGCTAAAAATGGAATTTGACACTCATACAAGAGCTACTCATCCTCAAAAATAATAACAGCTTAGCTAATATAGTACTCAATTAACATACCTCGTTGGGGAAGAGTGCCCCTGATGGAACAACAGGAGGAGTTACTTCTTCAAGTGTCACATATGGATCTCCTAAAGCTTGGGCTGTACATTCGAGAGTTTTAAACACAATTGGCAGTTAATCTCAAACCAGTACAAATATAAACCACATACATTTCAAAGGTATAAACAAATTAGCCGAAAACTAGTTAAAGTAAAAGTAAAGACGAATTGTGCGGACCTGATAAATACCTTGAAGGATAATAACACAAATACATGAAAAAACTCGAGATCAACATCCGCCGTGTGGCTAAAGGATCAACATTTTTGCATATTACTTCTCCCAATTCCTCAATACAGTTTCTAACAATTCTAAAATCATCAAAACAGTAAGTATTAAATCTCTAAAAAGAATTTCCGGCCTCATCAATAACCAATACGTGAGAAAGCATTTAGCTTTAACAGAAAACAAAAGGAAAAAATGTAATGCAAAGAACAAAGAAAGTCAACCTTTGGCTATGAGTGGAAATGGGTTTGGAAGATAAAACAGCGTCGTTTGAGTGATCATTTGGACACTGTCGCCGTCGCATGATGAAGCGCTTCTGGAAGGTTGTAATGATTGCAGGTGATTGTAAAGACCAAAAGCTGCACCCCATGATTTGCATTTCGGTATTTTGTCAAGATTATTGTAATTAAATACGTAAGATTCTGGTAAAAATATATGAAGAACAGAATTTGAGATTAAAAAAAAAAAGAACTTTTTAAGACGGATTTTTTCAGAAGCAAGAGTAAAAGCAGATAAGGCAATAGCTTGCAGCCTGTACTTGTTATCTTGAAATTACTAAAATAACCTCCATCTAGCGGAATAGTATGCCGGGAGCTGGTCGAGGTATAATTGTAAAAGTGCATTGTTAACATATATATAAAACCTGAATTTTTAATTTCCTAATTTGTTCCGAAATCCCAAACAACCTGCGTCCCTCTGTTCTACCGACTGAGACCATTTCGGCTCAAGTTTAAAATTTTTCTTGATGAAGAAGTGATACGCTTCCTTTCGTGGTTTTTCAAGGTAGTATGTTTCGATTTCTCTTAGAAAGTTGCTTTTTGTGCGTTTCTTTGCTGCTTCTGCTGGAGTGTGGAAAATTTGGGATTCTTTTATATTTCACATTTAATTCAATTCAATTCCTTTCTATAATTGGATTTTTTTTTTTACAGTGTTTGCCTTGTCAGTTAAAACTCATTATGAATAACGTTTTTCTTATAATAAAGAAATTCTTTTGTGCAACGTTTCTTGAAAAATTTTATGTGCACTCTTTGTGATGTATGGTTTAGGATTTTAGCCGTTTCTCGAAGTTAAATGTTTTAGTTTTGACTGGAGGTATAGAAATTGCTTATTAGGATTTTTTAGTGCTATTGTTTGTTGATTTTTTTGATTGATTGTGAATTTCATATTTGTAATACTGACTTGGATTGAGCGGTTTAGATTATACAGTACTGTTTTGCGGAACTATTGCTCAAAAAAAAAAAATTGATTTTGAATGTGTGTATGGACCTAGACTCAGATATGGAACCAAATCAAATACGGGAGTGGAAATTTCTGCTGCTGAGCAGTGTAATGGAACTATCCCCAAAGAGATAACTGATTTTGCATCATATATGTCACGGCATAACCTGTTCTCCTATTATGGTTTGAATTTCACATTTCTTGTTTCTTGCAGTGCCTATATATCTATTCTAAGTCTAATGGTATCTCCATCCCCTTTCTGCTCCGGAATATAAGAGTTCCAATGCTGATGGTGCTTGTCTGGAAATGATTGTGGTAATCTAGGTAAGAAGCAAGAATTTTGTCTTTATCCTCAATTTTGGTGGACAATATTCCTTGTGAAGACCGTGAATGATATTGTAGTAAGCGTCTGCTTATGGGTTTAATTTTTCTGGTAACATTTTAACCGAGTCAAATCATTTCAGTATTATTCAATTACTCATGGTTTTGTGATTTAAACTCAACCAATCAAGGCAGTTGTCAGTTTGAAGAAGATCTTGTTTGGAATATTGATATATTACTGTACTGCACGCAATGGATTTCCTGAACACTTTTATATAATATACAGAACATAGAATGTGAACTTGTTGAGATTTTTCACACGTTGGAAGATAGTTTCTAACAGAGAGAATGGTGAATTTTTTACAAGTTTTTGGTACATATTTTAGTTGTGGTAGAAAAAGCTTTATATTGCGTCTAGTTTTGTGATAATTTTCTGTACACTGATAATAATTTGGGTATATGGGAGGAGCTTAAATCAATATGTTTATTCCAATCTTGAAATGAAGATTATGACTTATTACTCTCCCAAAAGAAGAGTTTGTGTTGTATTTTTCTCTTCTTTCAAATTTTGAAATTTAATTTTTTTTTTAATCTTTTGCTATTCTTGTGCAAACATTTTGTGTTCTAGGAACTTGCAAGTTAAAATTTTGCATAAATTTATTTCTTATTTTGGTGAATTCCACTGATATTAAGATTGTCAATGGCACTGATGGGTTTGAGTTCAGTCTTGAATTCAGAGATGGTCATAACTCTTTGGAGCAAATGCTTTGATAGATTGAAGTGCTCCAATCACAAGTTTGCAAAATGAAAGATCGCATTGACAAGGTGGCGAGTGAAAAATCCAGGAAAGTACACTTCCGTTAGTAGATTGAGCTTGCTTGTACCAGGTGAGACCATTTCTGATTGAAATGTGGCCTCTGCTCCTGAATATGGAAATGGAATGGCTAGCGTACATCTGATTGTAACATGGTAGATCTTTTTATACCTGGAAGTGCAGTTTCAAGTCATGGAGAAATAACCCCTCTTCGCGGTATGATCGAAAGCACAGGTAAGCTTCGTGTTGGGAATTCATGTGAAACTGTAAGTTTTCTTATCTTGCATAATTAACCACATATTTTCCCTGGCAATACTTGTGATAATATGAGCTTTTCATTAACAAACATAAAACAAATAGATTTTTGTTTTCATTATCACTATTTGATATGGGCTAAATTTTTATTGCATGGTCAGAACTTCAGAACATAATACTTCAGAAAATAATATTTATTTTCTTTTCTTTTACTTATAGTACTGGTCATCCTTCATGCTCAAACAGAGCAGGGAAGCAATCCTGAAAGAGTGATAGCTCACTGTGAGACCAGAGATATTAACACAAGAGCCAAATGCCAATCCTCCAGCTATGACCCCAGAAGCTGATTTGCACCAAAAAACAGCCACTCACAATTGACCTTTCTCGTCCAAGTCCAAGATCAATTTGTGTAATAATAAGAGGAACTGGAGGAGGTAAAAATCACACTTGGGGAAGTGGAAGCGCAGATCCTCAGGTTAGCTGAAACTTGGAAGATTATCCCGTGTCAACTGGGTTGGATTATAACTGTAAATGCTGTCTATTCTATTGTTTATGCCCTCACATCTCACATAAAAAGAAATCTTTTTTTGATGTTTATGGTTCAAGGAAATTTTTAAAATTTTTGCATATTCTGCAACAACTCTCTCTCTCCCCCAGTTGAGACTTGAATTATCTTGTTTGAATGTTATCCATTGATCGAAGCTAGTTCATCAAATTCCAGATATGATTGTCTGTGTTGAAATTTGCGCTAGGAAATTTTTTCTTTTCTTTTCATCAAATTTGGTATAGACAAATTTAACTTGATACAGATATAGATGCAAGTTTGAAGTTCAAAAACAAAGTTCACTTATGATGTCAACAAAGATACACGAGGTAATAAAATCGCGAGGTGCAAAGAGTGTGCCTGAAGTTCAAAATAAATTGTAAGGAATGACTATAAGAAAAATTATTCGGAAAAAATCTGGGGTTCAAATTTTGTTCACACCAGAACAAAGATGCATATAATACAACTACTTGGTGAAGGTTTTGGATTCAAATCTTTTTCACGACAAAATCAGTTTGTTTCAAAGTTTCTGGACTTATTTTGGTTTGTTTCATGATCAATACAAAGTTTTGCCAAAATGAAGGAGGTATGAATGAATGTGAGCATGAGAATTTATAAAGACAAGTTGATGTTTACATTATTGTCTTTTAAGTGTTTGTTCTTTATCTGCCACATGAATTATATATTGTTTTCACGCAAAAACTACGTTGCACAATAAATTCACATGAACAAGACTATTTTAGAACATTTACTCTTAATTCTGTTGAAAATTATTATGTTAATGATATAATTGTGTCTTCACGCCAAGATCCAATCAATCTTTTTAATGAATTCAATCTGATAATTCTACCAACCAAATTTTCCAACCTAGCCAACCGTTTTCTATGGTAGGCCATCCTGTAATGATAGGTCTTTAGCAAATTAGAACACCCAAATAATCTAATTTAATGAAGATGTCAGCAGTGATTATTGCTATGTAATTGCTTTTATGTTAGTCTTCAACTCTTTGCTTCCGAGGCTAAAACACTTTCTGGAATCACATCAAAATCATATCATAGACCCAATTCCAATAATCTTGTAGCTGAATATAAGCTAGCTTCTGGTCCATGAATTTGCATCCTTTCACATCATCAACCCCAGAAAAATAAAATAAATTATTAACTTTTCTAGGATCGTCAGGAAAAAAACAAAAAAGAAAATCCTGACAAAATATTTTGCTGTATTGGAATTTAGGATGAAAATTCAGCCATTGATAGATGCATAGAGTTTTTATATGCACAAGATTGCTGCATGGAACTCTCTAGTGGCCTTACACGGCTCATACTTAAGAGATAAGATGTGAAACTCTGAGTAGTAAATTATCATTTAGCAGCTTTGATGTTTAAACTATGGATTATAAAATTCAGGAAAATTTCCTGGAAAGGTTGCTTTCAAATTGATAAATCTCAAGTTTCATTATCTAATCTGGACAATGAATGATTAGATTAGCTTAAGATTGTCATGTAATGAATATTCTTTGGATCTAGAATTATATAATATTAAATACAAGTCGATCGTGTGATTATAGAATTTAACAGAGTTGATATAATTGACCTCTATCTTAGCACTATGGATTGTTTTCTTCCTCTTTCTCAATCAAGTCCAACATTTCACTGAGCTAATTAGTAGATAAGTGAAAACATTTTGTTGATATTATTTAGTGTGTTGGTATGGAATAGATAAACATGTATTTTTGTCACTTTGCCATAGTTTCTTGTCACTACCAACAATGATTTGGGGAAAATCAACCATAGAGAGATGCTTGAAAACAGGGAAACAGAGCTCTTGGTAGCATTAACGATTGGAAAATTTTCCACTTCAGGACAACTTCAACTTCTTCAAGCTATCTACTTCTTTCCAAACAGTTCACATGACTAATGTTTTAAAATTAGTATCGTAATTCTTTACTCTGGATTTGAAAACAAGACAAACAGTTGTGGACAATGAACAGAAGACTTATCTTTTACACCTCAATTTAATTATAAAATAATTCATCTAATATGGAATGTGGAAATATTGCATGGGTGGAGTATGTCCAAGCAATTTACCCAGAATTTAAAGCTTTATTATATATTAATTCAAATTGGAAATTGGAAGAGTTCAAGGAAGTTACTATTTTAAATTATAGTGGCCACCAGGCGGAGTTTAAACTATGTAGAAAGACTGGTATTTGGTACTAGTTTTTCAATAACTTTCATGTGGATTTTCTACAATGGGAACATGATTACATAAGAGAGAGGTTAATTTTCACACAGAAAGAGACATGGAAAGCTTTGGCTAGAGGAATTTGACCCATTTTGCCACTTAGGGTTTTTACAATTACAAACACGGATAGCTCAAAAGAATAGACAAGAATGATTTCAAAATTGAGAGCAGAATTTTTTGGGAATTTCAGGTCATTTTGGATTACCCATTTGGCCATTCGACCAGAAAATCTTCATGCATTTATTAAAGTGACAATGCTTATTGCTGTTCGTACAGCAGACAATTGTGAGCAAACACAAGCAAATGAACAAATTTTACTCAATGTTTTGGCAAAGAGAATTCATGCATATTGCCTCATTGACTACCATATTTTGCAGATATTATGCCAACAAAAGAAGCATACGACTCATAATGTCAGATGAGATGGCATCACTGGTCAATGAAAAAACCCAAGTAGTTGAACTGCTCATTTCTTACAGTTTGGTGAACTATCCCATTTTCTCTGCATACAAAATTTTTTAAACGAACATATAACCCACACCTGACTGTTTGCCTAACTTGTCTTGATCAGCAATTTGAATATATGCTAGTCTTAAGTGTTTTCTAGGCATAGAAAAATGGCTTTCTAGACTTATGATAAGTATACATGCTTAACTCATATGTCATAAGGACTTTCTAGATGGAGGAAAAATTACTTTCTAGATGTAGGAAGAAAAATTTTAGGGAAAATTAATAATCTATTATTTTATTTTTTATTCCAAACACTACCATATACCTGATACGTACAACTGAAGCTATCACAATTTTGTTATTTGAGTCATATGACTCAAATACGTCTATCCAGTTAAAAAAATTCAAAATTTATAATCTAGCTCAGATTCGTCTTTGCTAGCAATATGAAATGTGACACAAGGGCAATAAACTTGTATAAACAGTTACATGAAAATGATATTTGAGTGCTGATGTAGAATTGTGACAGATTTTTATTTTTTATTTTTTATTTTTTATTTTTTATAATCCAAAATCTCTTATATTTAATTATCACTACGGTATTCAGTCACACACGGATAAATGTGACAAATATTCATATTTTATTTCTGTTTTCTTAAATATGTCTAAATATTAAACTTCTCTACGTAATATTAGTAATACAAATGAAAACTTCTTGACTATGTTCCTGGAAAATATATTCAACTTACAGCAATTTCTGGGCAGTTTCAGAGTAGTTAATAAGTCAATGAAATTAATAGAAGTTGGTAGATTTGGGCTGCAATGGAAAAGGGATTCAGAATGTGTCCTTTAAAAGGGTCAAATAGTGATATATTATTCTTATGTTTTCAAGAGGGTTAAAAGGGTCCAAGTATTTATATTATTAAAGTTAATTATCGATTAAAATATTTCTATAATTAGATTCAAAATATCTGTTCTTAGGTCACATGTTCATATGTGATAATGACAATAAGAATGGAAGTTCTGAGAAGAATGGAAAAGAAATATTGGCATTTTTTTAATCCAAGCGTATACCAAAATTTACCACAATACGAGTTTCGGGGGTATTAGCAGAGAATCTGTATAGACTGAATATAAATTTCAGCCCTTTCGTATTGAAAGTTGATGCAGTAACATTATATATTTTAAAGACAAACAAACAATTCAATCAAGTATTATTTTAAAAGGGTAATAAAATACTATGACATGGAACTTTGATTTGTCATTTTGTCCTTGATTTTTTTGAACATAAAAGGGTGGGGTTTCCTTGAGAAAGTGTGAAAACAAAGTTGATTTGAAAATGCCAAAGTACAGTTGATTTTGAAGTCTTATTTAGATCCTTAAATTGGATTCAAACAACTGCTCATATGGCAGATATGTAAGAAAACTCCATTAAAAACTCTCCGTTTCTTGGTTGCTGTTCTTCAAGTGAGAAATCAACTTGAGCTTAATTATAAAGTTTCTTACTTTTACTGTGCTATCTTGGTATATGCATAAACACAGTCTCCATTTAGATTCATCCTGAAATGGCGGCCGAAGCTTGGGATGTAAACCCCACCTCAGGAAGCATATAAAGGCTTTGATTTAAGTGAATTGTGCTTTGAACTATTTCCCTTTTGGATTGTTGTTCAAGGATATTGCTTCCAACAACTTTTTCTAGAAGTGATCATTTCAAAGCTCAGTTCACACCACACAGATCCAGAAGAAAAAAAGTATCAAGGACACAGAAATATGGATGAGACGAATGATGTTGACAAGATTGATGAAGTCATGTTGCCCGGTTTTCGATTCCATCCAACTGATGAAGAACTTGTTGGATTTTATCTCAAGAGAAAGATTCATCAGAAATCTCTGCCCATTGAGGTCATTAAGCAAGTTGATATATACAAATATGACCCCTGGGATCTTCCGAGTAAGATAAATTTATCATTTGATGGATGACTATCAAAATTTCTTCTGTTTTTTCTTGTGTTTAGCTATAATTGTTTCTGAGTAATTTGCTTGATTACTAAAAGCACTTTTTTTCATCATTTCTGTGCAAGTAGAGCTAGCTACTACTGGAGAGAAAGAGTGGTATTTCTACTGTCCAAGAGACCGGAAATATAGAAACAGTGCGAGGCCTAATCGAGTTACAGGGGCTGGATTTTGGAAAGCAACTGGAACTGATAGGCCAATTTATTCCTCTGATGGAACTAAATGTATTGGCTTGAAGAAATCTTTAGTGTTTTACAGAGGCAGAGCTGCTAAAGGGATCAAAACTGACTGGATGATGCACGAATTTCGGCTTCCTTCCCTTTCAGACTCAGCACCACAGAAGAAGATCTTGGAAAAAACTATTCCTTCCAATGTAATAACACTAAAGTCCTATTTGTTTACCCAGTTATTATTTTCTTTTCAGGTTACTGATTATTCTATCTTTCTTGGATAACAGGATGCATGGGCAATTTGTAGAATATTCAAGAAAACAAATTCCATGGCTCAGACAGCTTTGTCTCATTCTTGGGTTTCCCCATCACCAGAAAGTACTGCAGCTTCTGATATACTCAGCAAGGGAGCAAACTATACTCATTTCAGTTCAGAGAATGTTTCTTGCACTACTGAAATCGGTTCAGTCATCCGGTTATGTGGAAACAATGACTTTCAACAATCCTCGACTACTAGTTTCTCAACTTTCGACTTTCCATCCTATAAAGCTCCAAATCCCAACTTCTATAAACCATCCCTACTTCCTCCATCCAGTGCAGGAGAACTTCCCGACAACTTCATGTTTTCACCGCCACCAGAAATCTCAGGACCTGGAAACTTATTTGGAGACATTGAAGGGCCACAACAGCAATCATCAAGGGGCTTTTCAATCAGTTTGCCCCAAGCAATGCAAGCTAACATGACTGTGGAAGAAGATGAGACTGAAGACTCAAGGAAAAACCCAAATGCAAATCAGGATAACTGCGACTGGGGAACTATCAGATCAATCGGATTTCCTTTCAGTTTGCCACTGAATTTCCCTGATGCTTGGAAGACTAATTTGCCATGGGATTCACCTCCTTGCCCAAGTGAAATGTCCACTACGTATTCCACAAACAATTGCTATACTTAAAATGTAATTAGCATACAGAAGCAAATTAGTTCTCTTCCAACGTGGGTGATTAAATTGAAGCTAGTATCAGATATATATCTTGTTCAGTTTACAAAATGCTATTTTACAGTTTTCATGTATTTAAAACTATACTTATTATTATTATTATTATTTTTTCCACAGTTGCTTGTTTCTCCTTTCTGCTGCTACATACATGCTCCATCTCCTTAACTTTTTTATACTTACAAAACATAAGTGTTTTCTCCTTAACACAATTAACTCTGGTATCAACATATTTCTCAAGATTTGTATTCATAATCCATGTGAAAATTTATGTCCATAGAAGTTACTTAAAAATTGTACACAATTACAGAAGTGGCATTGATTACAAAATTTCCAGAGTGATATGTTTTCAGGGAAAAATAAACTATTATTCATGAAAAATAACCATGACAATATTTTTGCTTATAGTACGTTAACTATACTAGCCCTTAAGTAGAGATATCCTTATCTCTTATTCAACCACATTTAAAATGAAATACTAATAGATTAGATAATTATGAAAGAGTTTGGATTCATAACACCGAGCAGTAGATATTTCCTTTTATTTTTTCACTATATTTCTTCCTCTACCTGTCTTATTCTGTTTCGCTGAAGTATGAACTCTGTCCCCTAGAAACCAGAGAAATTGCAAATCATTTTAGCAAGTTTTGATTTGTAAGGTAATTCTCAATTTTAAGTAACTTAACTGTTTGGAATTAGTATTTGTATTAAATTAGTTAATACTTGAATTTGATATTGAGAAATGGGGTAGGTTTGAATTTAGGGAAATGTTGGAATACAAAAGTTTTTCTATATATATTCAAAATCAAAATCATCTGATAGTAAGAAATGAGGAGGTTTTTTATTTGAAAAAATGCTGAATGTAATTATGAAAATATTTTTAATATTTATTGTCCTTTTAGTACTTTTTTTCTTTTAATGTTGGAAGTTGTTCTCTTTTGTTTGTTTATTTATTTATTTGTGTTGTTTTCTCCTTGAGGCTTTTAACGACAAATGGACTTACTTCATGCCATTGTCTAAGCCAACTATTGTATCCTACTTGCTATATGTATTAATTTACTACATTGTCAAGAGTAATTCTTGAACAAATGGTACATATTTTTGCAGGTTATTTACACTGAAAGAGTCATAATCTTCTTAAAACAGATATATTTGAAGAAAGATCAGAAAATCATGGCAAGGTTTAGAGATTTACCTGATGAATTAGTGGTCAATATTCTGGCTTTGCTGTCTGCACGTATACGACTCAAAGTGCGTACAAAAGTTATGGTATTCTCTCATTGCGGACTCTAGATTCGGAGTTAAGCAACTCGACAACAAGATATATAGCAAAAACATTTCAGCCTCTTCGATTCTACTTTCGGGGGAAAAGATGTATCCTTTGTCTCCTTACATAACAAAATAGAAACATCACCCGGTGAGGATTACGTTTCTGCCGCTAGGAAGATTGTTGATACATCTTTTACAAGCACGACATGTTTGATCATATATTGGGTCATTCTCATGGCGTTATATGTCTCTTATCTGAATCTGGCTCGATTGTCTTAGATAATCCAGCAATCAGGGAATTCATATAACTCCCTTATGCCGATTCAAATAAACATGGTTGTTTTCCAATTGCGATTGGGTTTGGCTATGATTCCAAATCGAATTATTACGAAGTTATTCAAATCCTGTCTGTTTGCAGTGCTGGAGTTTCTCCTCTCAGGTTAGATATGCACACCTTGAGTACAGATTTCTGGAGAAAACACAAGAACATAGACCTTTTTGGATTTCGGATTGATTCTATTCAGTTATGAGCTTTTGGTGTTGAATGAATCTATTGTGTGCACGCGCAAATTATCATAGTGAATTATTGGAACTTATTTAGGAAGCTACTTTATTTAAGAAATTTTATATATATCTTTTTTTACCTTTTGTTATATGATTATTATATATTTTAAAAATTTTATTTTATTAACAGTTTTTTATTATTAGGAAATTTATCTTATTAGGAATTATCAATTATTAAGAATTTTAGCTTGTATATATTTCTTATTTTTGATTAATGAAAATCAAAATTCTCATTCCAAAATTCCTTAATCTTTTTAGATGGTATTAAAGTCATAAGAAAAAAAAAAGTTTTGAATTAAATAAGAAAATATTCCATCTTTATACACTGAACTCGAATGATAATCCAAATAAGTTGATTATCCAAGTTTAATTAAAAGACGAGAATTATGAAGAATAGGCGCGAACTATGCAAACGACATTGTGGGTTAAGAAAAAATATGGTTTTGTTGATGGATTTATCAAACAAATAGAGGAGGATTCACCGGAACTTGAAGATTGGTGTGAATAGTTAACTTTATGTTGGTTTCTTGGGTGTTTAACACCATTAAACCTATATTTCACTCTACGATTTCTCTCATGGAGAATGTGATGGATCTATGGGATTATATTAAACAAAGATTCTCGATTGAGAATATCCCACGAATGCAGTAATTGAGATCGAATTTGATAAATTACTGCAGATACAATCTTACTATTGAATTGAAAAGAAAGCGAGAAAAAGAGAGAGTTCATTATTTTTTTATGGGCTTGGATGAAAAAGGATACAGCACAGTTCGCTCTAATATTATAAATGGATAATGAAAGTCATTTATTTCAGTAAAAAGCTCAGAAGATAAGACTAACTTTATCTCCTGTCAGTTATAGTCTGGAGATTTCGAAATGTGACAAATATTTTGAGCGTTGATACTCAATCTGAATTGTGCCTATGCTATGGTTATACAGTAAGAACGAGTGCGAACAATGACATTAATAAAAGAAGAAAGAGATAATTTTATAAGTTTTGTAGTTCGGATTGATAGAAAATTCAGGAGAATAAAGATAAATCCTCTATTTGCTTTAATTGCAATAAAGAGGGACATGATGCTGGAAGTTGTTTTCAGTTGATTGACTTTCCAGTGAGATGCGGGGCAATAGTGAGGCTGTTCATGTGCTAGAAGCAGAGGAAGTTGCCATTGAAAGCCTGTACCTAGAGTGGGCTTGCAAAACTTTGGTGATAGAATAGGCTTCAGGAGGAGGCCGAATCCAAGTAACCAATGATTGAAACGTGCAACTTGCTAATAGGAGGTGATTGTCAAAAAGAGAGATCTTAAGAAACATGTCGAATAAAGATTAGCTCTTCAGTGGAATGGTGGGATTGCAGTCTTAGGCTCAGTTAAAACTACGAAGCTAGGCAATGAGGGATCTACCGAATGCAATAGCTACTACAATGAACTTGGTTAATGAAAAAGATTTAGTCCATTCTCTTCAACTGGACAGAATCTAAACAAAGGCAAAAAGACTGGATATTCCAAAGTAATGGAAAGAGAGAGTTGGAGACCAATGCCCACCAAGTAGGGTAGCCATTAGTCGGCGAAAAAAAGTTTGAGAGGCTTCATTTTTGACGAGTTGCATCGGAGTGTGGCTCTTCTATACACCTGGAGTGTATGAATGAATTAGGGATTGGAGTCGATCTCCTGATGAGCCCAAGACAGGGTAAAACCAGTGAAACATACCAGAGATTGTCACAAGAGACTTACCTTGAGTGTAAAGAGACCAAGGGGAGTCGATGGCATGACGAACTATGTTATCGCACTCTAAAAGAGTAGGGTGTAATAGTCACTCTTCATCTATGACTTGAAGTCACAAACCTATTTATGCTTTCATTGTGTACTTGGGGTATTTGATAGCACATCTCAATTAAAGATCTTTCGAGAGTAAAGATCACCGTTGGTGCAATGATGACTCACGGGCATCAGTTGTCGATGCTTTGTTATTGTGAGCAATGTAAAGGAAAATGGTTGGAGCCATGTCATTTACAATGTCGACATTCGTTGATTGTATGTTTCAAGTACGGACAAAAAAATTGTGCATGATCACACTTGACCTCATTCTATTACGTATTGGGTTGGCTGGCTAAATCAGAGGGCTTAGCACTATCACGAATCTTGCCACATATGGAGAAAAAGGACCCGTGACAAGACCCCTGAGCAAGCTTCGGATTTGGGAACCACTTGGTGTGGTATGTCTTGATGATACAATTGTGTGCAGCTAGTGGTTAGAGGACCACTCAAGACACTTGAAAGTAGTATTCTCATCGGTGTAGAAGCACGAATTGTTTGTCAAGAAGAAGTAGAATTGTAAGTTCTGTTGGTACAGAATATGGATGGAATGAGAACCAACTCAAGACGGTCTTTAATGGCCTGGAAGAGGAACTAGGCCGAGGGTACTCTTAGCCGTAGGAATGTTAAAGTGTATGTGCCCACTTTTATTGAAGTAATTTCAGACTTCGTTGACAAACAACTCTGCGAGAGAATCAAGTAAAGGCTTGTGCGGAGATTTGAGTTGAAGAGGATCCAATCTATGCACAAGGTGGAAGATAGTAGGTTCTTGTGAGTAAGGGAATTACAGAGGGTGAAGACTCTTAGTGGGCTAAACATCTGAAAGTTTGAGTAGATAATGGTTTTAGAGGACATCATGTTATCAACTTGCAAGTTGAGTATGGCATGCCAAAGTATACCAAGACTTGTCTAGTGAGAACGAACTAACAAGGTAAAGAGGAAGGAAAGGTCGGAGTCTTTCTATGGAATTGAAGTCGATTCTTTATGGTGGATCAATTTTCAGAGTGTACAATATTCATGGTAGCATCACATATCTAGAAGACATGAGATTTGTGTCGTAAACATATGGTCAGAATACCAGGAGACATCATCGATTGCCGTGATATGGGATTCACGGCCATCTTTTGGACAATGCACTTCAACTTGAGAATGAGTTGAAGTTTTCTACCGTCAATCACTATTGAAAGGGTGATTGTATTGTTAGAGGAGGACTTGCGACAGTATGTGACTGTAAGTTAGAAGGACTTGATGGTTCAATACAAGTTCGCTATAACATTCATCTGTTCAGTTTTTTTCTTCACAAGTTGAGCATTCGAGATCTCCAAACTCTAACTTGATAGACGTATTAGAACTTATTTAGAAAGCTACCTTATTTAGAAACTTATTTAAGAAATTTTATTTATATTTTTTCTTACCTTTTTATTATATGATTCTTATATATTTTAAAAAGTTTATTTTATTATGAATTTTCTATTATTAAGAAGTTTTCCTTATTAAGAGTTATCAATTATTAGAAATTTTAATTTGTATATATTTCTTGTTTTTTATTAATAAAATTAGAATTTTCATTCTAAAATTTCTTAATCTTTTTATACGAAGCAAAAGTACTTGCAGATGTGATTCATTGATGACTTGGTACAAATGGAACTTGCAAAAACCCAACTGCAGACTGCAAAGGCCATTAGCGTTTTGAATAAATGATGAACTTGTCATAGAACACATGACTAGAAGATTGTGCTAGTCCATCATTGGCACCCAAGAAATCAAATATCTTCTTGCTCGAAAGAGTACAAAACATTACTCTGCTGTAATTTAAATGAGCAGCCTAGCTTCAATCAGAGGAAATAAGCTTGACATTGGAGATTATAAATTGACAAAGAGAAGTATACCACTTAAATAGAGATCACCTTTCTCTCTCCTCATCTCATGAAATAACAATTCTAGTTTTTCCAATCAATTAATCCTCTAGATTACCCTCATGTTTAAATGCTTTTATGTTTTAGCAAAGGAATCCAATTTTCTTCCGTTTGCCATTGAATTTTGCCTTGGAAGCGTAATTTACCAACCGTGGATTTACCTCTCCGTCCTAATGTGTCAACTACATTTTCCATATACAACTGCTATTGGCACACAAAAGTTGTTGCTGGTCTAGCTTGTGACGACGTTGCCAAGCTAACTTTCTGCTACTGCTTCATCCTCTGCCTTTCATTCCTTTCTCACCTTTCATGAACTTGAAAATATATGAATTACTTATACAGCGTCATCAGCAACAATGCGTATCATCAAACCCAGCAGCAAACACAATTCAGGACACCACTGTATTATTGAAACAAATTGATATAAACATTTAAAACTAAAATATGTATACCAATATTATTGTCATAGACAAGATTATGATACAGTAGTTCTTCAAATTTTTCATTATATTTTTTGTTGGGGGATTTTAGTGTCATTCGGCCCATGGGCTCAAGCCCATCTACAGACCCTTGTCCCAGACCCCCATACGGGAGCACTGTTACTCAGTTAGATCCCTCCAGACGTGAGAAGAGCATCCCGACCAGGGAACCTGAGGTCGCTACTCGGGTAGATCTATCTCAAGCCGCTCTGGACCAGCCTGTGTACGAGGGTTCGGGGCTGGCGCATCATCATCACGCCGTCTCGGACGACACCGACATCATC
>JAVXUL010000021.1:1136519-1147156 GCA_035590515.1 Trichilia minutiflora
TTACCTTATGTAATTACTGATTAATGCCAACCTTTATGGTCTGTTTGATATTATTTTGCTTTATTCAATCGTGCATTTTATCACATAAAATCTCACAATTGCCCTTATGATTTTTTTTTTTGACATATGATTAAATTAATAACCATAAATTGAAAAATAATTATTTTAAGTAATAATTAATTAATTACTAAAATTTTTATTTTAGTAACCAAGCCAAGTAGAAGTACATCAGAACCACAAAAACAAGTTATTTCTGTCAATAGAGCACAAAATAAAAAATAAAAAACCAATAATCGGTAATTGATTTTCTCTTTAAACTGTATTTTAAGTACCCACGTAATCAAATATCAAACAAAACAACTAAAAGCATTTAACATTCAGTGCCAAATATCATCGTCATCATAATTAACATCAAAATTTCTCTCACAATCTTTAAAACTCTAAAAGGTTTTGCTTTTGTTCTCCCATATTTAACTCCTAGAGGTTTGCTTTTCCTTGGTTTTCTGGATCTTCAAAACCTTCTTCACGATCTTTTGTTCTTCTACCAAGAATGCTCGAATTATCCTATAAAACATTTAATAAGAAATGTTAAGTTTGTCAAATTTGCCTAAATTGTTTTTCACCAATAAATAGGTAACAACAAATGATGATCAAGTATTCACTGCAATACCTCTCCCTAACAGCACTGCCAGACAATACCCCGCCATAAGGACGATTCACAGTCCTCCGGTTCCTAGACAATCTAGATCTCTTGTACTCAGCAGGTCTCAAGTGAGGAATCTGCAAAATGAGATCATACCAAGCATTCAATATCCATGCTTAATCAAAAGCACATGACAAATTTACAACAACTTCCATTCTTAAGATATTTAGGGCCACCCTGCTAATGGTAGACATGGTAAAACAAAATCACACAAAAAACCACTAGAAATGTGGGCTAACAGTACCACAACATCAACTTAAATAACATATCATAGACATGGTAAAATAAAATCACACAAAAAACAACCACTAGAAATGTGGGCTAACGGTACCATAACATCAACTTAAATAACATATCGTGGATAGCACAAAAAAGTTTCCACAACAGAGGTGTATTATTGACAGTCATGTAGGTTATCCTTGAAATAATAAAAAGGTTAAGTTAAAACTTGTCATCAACAATATGTATTTAAAATTTCCACAGATGACTATTATAGCTGTTAGATTTCCAAAAAAGTAAAACCCAAATTGCAGAAGTCAGATATTTTAGCAATCATAATAAAACGTGCAGCAACTTATAATTGTGGTTTTCAATCTAAGTTTCAATAAGTCCATAAACCTCATTTGAAAAATGAACATAGCTATGCCAAGATTTTATAAAATGCAAGAAGATATATCAAATGTGCAAAATTGAGTGCATAAATCATTTCTCTAGTAAAACTAGAAAACAATGATGATGCTATTCTGCAAGCAAACAGAAGATCCTCTAAAACTCTCATGCCAAAGCCTCAAACTCCTACTGCTTCTAGTTTCTTGCCAAATTTTCATTCTGCCAAGTGTCCCACAAAGCATAGGCTTTAAATGCTGACTACAACAATTGATAGAATATCTTTTACTTAAACTCTTGTGTACAAAATGAACTGTATGATAGTAATGAACTGTATAACAGAATTGATTGCCTCTTGGTCCACATTATTTATTTTTGATAATTACATGATTTTGTGATTTTATTAACCAATGATAACATGCCGCATCAGTATGACCACAAAAGTTTGTACAAAAAGTTTATATCCCTAACAGCACTTTTTTCTTAACAATAAAATGATAGCAGAATATTAAACGTAAAATCCTCACATCACAATACACTCCATTATATATCTCATAGACAATTCTTTCCAGAATCAAGTCATCCTCAAACAGTTGCAAAACCTAAAAACTCAATACAAATTAATCTTATATATATCGAACGATTGATGATGTGCAAAATTATCAAAATTTAGTTCATCCTGATGTAACATAAGACAATAAAAGAAAGATAAAACAAAAAATGTTCAGCTAGGTGTCAAAATTTCCGAAAATAACAATCTCAAAAGTGCATACTGCTTTCCATCAACTAAACTAAATCTAAATAATAGACCATTAACAGAAACTCTCACAAAATTCAATCATGCAAATAATCGATATTACACATTCATAGAAACTGTATATTGATAACTATAAAATCACAACTTTTAAGTAATACAAACAACTACATCCAAAAATTCATCAGTCAAATGCATAAAAAAGGGAAACATATAAGAACGCATACTCCTTGGATTCTCTTGCCAGTAACCGGACATTTGGGTCCGCTTGCTCTCTTCTTGGTGCTTTGGTACACCAATTTCCCACCTTCAAAACACATAAAAAACTAACATTTTCAGTACTAAAGCAAGCCCACATTACGATAATCGAATAAAGAAAATAAAAGGGATTTTGAGAAACATTACCAGGGGTTTTAACGACCCGGTGCTGGTTTGATTTGGTGGCGTAGCTGTGCCGTTTGCGATATGTCAGTCGCTGAACCATTTTTTTCCCTCCTCTCTGGGTTGACTTTCTTTTATTTTCCCTGTATGGGATTCTGGTTTTAAAGGTGAGAAAGAGGCAGTAGCGAGGCTGAATGCTATGGAAGAAGAAATCGTTTTAAGTTGGTTCGGGAATTTCATGGATCCCTAGATCCGACGGCTGTGAGTTTAAGTTATCAACGGTTTGGATTGACTTAATCTATCCTATTTGAAGAAAGTGGCTTAGACCTTAATGGAATTTTTTTTAGTATTTTCTTAATCCTAATTTCTAATAATCTTTTTATTTTAAAAAATTGAATTCTTCTGTGACTCAAAATATACAGAAGACTTTGAATCCACAAAAATTTTTAAACCTCTTTTATTATCTTTAAAAAACTTACTAATTAAATTAATTAACATTCATCTCAATTTGCAAGTAAATATTGTATTGTTAGTTTTAAGTATATAACTTGTTAATGTTTTTTTAAACCAAAATCAAATACATTAAAACAGCTAAAATCATACAAAATTATTAGCAAGGAAAAAGTAAAAATGATGAGTCTACATGAATTTTACTTCTAACAAAATTAATCTTGTTCAACTTATTCCTACACCATAACAGCTGCTCTGTTGTCAATTTGGTCATGTTCAAGACTCTTGCTACCAATTTCATGTCAACTTGAGCGAAGAAGTACAGAACTTGATCTCCATTGTCTTGATGTTTCTGAAATTTTCTCAATATGCAGTTCCCACTCCTCAATATGTCTTTCAGCTTCTTTTCCTTCTTCATTAATGAAACATGAAATTGATTTAGTTAATAGTTGATAAATGTTATGTTATTTGTCAGGTCAGTTGAGATACAAATTAAGCTACATACCTTTTGGAGAGAAGTTCTTACTTCTGCTAAAAGCTCTAAATCTAGAGCGTCTTTAGGCTCAACCTGGGATCCGTTTCGACACTTTTGGATCGCAGTTTGTGCATCTTTATCACCACGCACAAATAGCCAGAAAATTCTTATTGATTCTTCCATGGTCTCTACTAGTATATCACTTGTAATTGCATACTCATCTCTCCCTTTCATTCTTGCTCTCCTATCCATTTTACTGTCCTCTGCAATAAAAACAAGCTTTAGTAGCTGCTAAATCAAGAAATGTGAACCCACTGAGTTACAATGTATACCTCTTATGACTGGAACCTGAAGAAGATTACGGAGAACACATCGATTCTTGATGTAAGTCTGAACTCTTGGACCTTCAAATGTTTCGTTTTCGATGAATCTTTGCATGAGAACTTGGAATTGTTGAAATTCACCAGCAACTTCATTGTATCGGAGTATGCTATAAGGGTCAGATTCCCATATCTCCCAGGCTTTTTCGTGTTGCCAGTGCAGGATTTCCCAGGAAAGGCACAATTGGCCAACATAGACAACTTCAAGGTCACTGTGCAACTCTTGGATGAACTTCTTAGTTTGATCAAATTCAGACTTTTTTCGCTTTCCTGCTAGGAATTTCTGTGGTAGAAAGGATGTCATGCCTGGAGGTGAAGATTTGAGGCTGGCAATTGATTGAAGTGGGTCCTTTGATTCAAGAAATCCTGTAGAATGAACGTAAAACACAACAGGAATTGATTGAACGCTGAAAATCGAGTGAAATTTTGTCAAAAAGTACGCGCAAAAAGGTAGTTCACATTAATGAAATCGTGCACATAGCCTTTTTTCAACTTGTATTTTAACACTAAAAAGTCGGTTCACATTAATGAAATCATGCACGTAGCCCCTTTTTTTTTCTTTTTCTTTTTATTAACCGAGGTGCACGTAGCCCTTTTTTCAACTTGTTTTTTAACACTAAAAGAAGTTTTTCATTAAAAAACAAATTAGGAAAGCACCATAAATGAGTGCAAGATTTAGGTGAAGGCAAACCAAAAAGAGATGAGTATGTTAAATGAGATGGTGGAGGTAAAGCTGAAAATGAAAAATTGGTAGGAAGGCATAAAGCAGCAAGGAAATGAAACTTCAACTAACTAAATTTGGACGAAGGCATAAAGGAAAAATGGGTTTGATCTACAAGCATTATTCTTATTATACGGTTTTAACTGTCACAAAATTTGTACATTTAATTTGAAAGTACTGGCAATCAAAGTGTTTGATAAAGAGTTAAAGCATCGATTGTTGATCACGGTACTTCAATCTCAACCCTGGTCTTAAATTATTGTGGTATGATAGGAAAACGCTTTTTCTTACTATATGCAATTATTATTCTAAATCTTGTACTTTTTCTGAGCCAAACTAATTGAATTCAGTGGGCCTTTTGCCAAACCTTTTTAAAAACGAATAGAAGGTCGGTTGTGTTATTCACGGCAATTGATTGCATGCATTAGCTAATAATGAACAGAGTTTTAACGGCACATCTGAACTTTCTGAAAACAGAAAAATGTGAATAAACGAAAAAACATATGAACAAATATTGATGCAGAACTGACCTATTGCATACATCTTCTGGTAATTCAAGATGTCGAATTTCCTCATTCTTTCTCTGTAACTCTTGTAGAATTTGTGAAGCTCACCCATTCTATCTTCTTGCTGGAATTTTTCATCAATCTTCCAAGGCTTCAAATCTTCCATTATTTTTGGAGACTCGGATTCTTCCAGGATTGTTGGCAGACCTACGGCCCTGACCTTCTTAAGGTCCATTTTCAGTTGTTCAATCAAATCTTGATGCTCCCATTGAGATTCCAATCCATTTGTATCCTCAGTATCCAAAGAAGAAGAAGATGAATTCTGCATGTTGGACTGATCACAATCATTAGAGCCAACAAATTCTTCAGGCTTGGAAAATTTCCTTGCAGGAAAATCTTTTTCAGACAACATTTCTGAGGCTTGTGTTGTTGAAACATTTACATGGGATTCTCCTACTTTTTTAAGCTCTTCCATTTTATCATTATCCCCATCATCAAAATCGTCAGACTCATTCTCAAAATCTCTATCTGACAAAAACCCATCACTGGTTGAAGCAATAAGATGACTCATAAATGAGAACTCATTGCTTGAAGCAATTGAATTCGAGTCAGAATCCAAAGCTAAGCAGTCCTTTTCCGAAAGAAACTGCATAACCACTGAATTATCTTCAGAATTTTGTTCATTTTCCCCCTCATCAACGGTCTGTTTAGAGATATCTGGGAAGATTTCTTCCTCTGTTTTCTCTGCTACCTGTTCTTTGCATGCACTTTCTTGAGAATTCTCTAGTTCTTCATCATGAACAGCTTCTTCCCCTGAATTTTCTTGCTCGAAATCCTTCTCCCACAAAAATTCTTCGGCAAAGGAATTGGCTTTTGAATCATCATACAACTCTTTCACAGTAAAGCTTAAATCTTTCGGTTCCTCGATGAAGCCACTTAAATATTTGTCAGACTTGAACTCATACTTGCTAGTGCTTGTAGATGGGACTAAATCCCAATTTCCCTTGTTGCTTTTATTAAATTCTTCACAAGTCTGAAACTTGAACTTGAAAAAGAACTTTGGAGTTTCCTCGTCCTCACTTTCTGCGATATTAAACTCCATAGAATCATCATGTTTTGGTTCATCAAATTCAGCTTCTTTCTTCATTGGACTAGCAACTGCCCAGCAATTTGAGATGTACTTTTCAGAATTCTCATCTCCCTGAACTCTGCAAGAAAATTCAAACCAGAAGATTCAGATAAAGCATTAAAAATTTAATAAATACAACATACAGAAAACATTCATTTCAAGTTCTGATTACCTGATTAATAACTTGTTGATTGGACCAAACAGAGCAAGAAACAGTGCAGTGACATAAAACCAAAACGAGCCACAAAAGAGAACCAGTCTTTGATACATAAATTTAATAACAGAATCCATAACTCAAGAAGCCCAGTTTCTTATTTCATCAAAAACTCCCTCAGAGAAGCCACCAATATATCCCCGTACAACTGTTTATTCATTCTGAAGCAAAAAGAGAGCAAAGCAGCTCATGAAACTCTCATTCCCACGTTGAATTTTCCATGCTAGAAAGGACTTGCCACCTGCTGAAAACTCCATAAAACATGCCAAAATTGAAAGACTTCATATCTGCATAATCCTTAAGGAAGTTGAAGTCTGACCTAATTAGAGATACATAAGCTAAAGTAAAGGAGAGAAAAGAACTTGTCAGCTACTTAATTTTGAGCTAATCTTCGGTTGCTTAGATTGGATCCCTGGAATTCCGAGAACCGTTATCTGAAACATAGGAGGGATATTGATTCAGTTGAAGCGTCTCTGTTTTATCTTCCAATTCCCTATTCAAAAGATTTTTGAAGATCATCAGAGGGAAACTAATTTATATTCGGTTAAATTGAAAGCTTACGTCTTCAATTTTTAATCTTTGGGTTTTTTTTTCTAATTATTGGTTGGAGAGAATTTTTCAACTTTTCCATAAACTAGAATTTTCTTGTGTGAAACTAGGTGGGTGGAGACTACCCATCTGAGTAAGGAAATTGTTATAATTGCTTGATGCCAAAAGGAGAATAGTGAATAAAACTTTCATGCATCAAACAAATAAATGGGGCTCTATTTAAATTTATATTTTAGAAATATATTTTTTTTTTAAAAATATTAATTAATTTATTAAAAAAAAAAGGAGAGAGTAACGTTACATACAATTATTCGAAACTTGATGATCATACATGTTACATCAGTTGGATAAAAATCAAAAAATTTAATTTTGTACTTAAAATAAAAATCCATTAGTGCGTTCTTCTGATATTTTGTTTTGGATTAGGAAAAGCAAGAATGAGAAACTTTTGTTTTGCTTTGCTTTTAGAACAAAGTGTCTTTTGATAGGCATTATAAGAAATAAATTATGAATATAATTCAGTGCGGACCTTCTTGAAAAGCCACTTTGATCAACGTAGAATAACAATTTGTATGCCTAAAACCACTTGACTTTAAAATTTTTGGTATTATTGAATCTGTATTTGAGGGTTTCCTTTAATATTTTCAATTCATAAATAAAAATATAATTTTAAAAAAAACTATTCAATAATATACACTCTAATAGATTAAATTAATACAGATACAATACATTCAATTATACCGTCTATTATTCTATTTTTTATTTATATTATGTAACCTTTTTACTAGAATTTAATTTTAAAAATTATAGAATATAGTTGAATGTATTGTAACACTTAGCATATTCATTTCAATTATTTTCAAATTCATACCTCTATAGCATTAGGGCATATATAGAAGTTAGCTATTATAGGCAAAGCTATAAACATTGCTTTGTTCCAAACAAAATTTTGCTTGCTCTTCCAATTTTACGTATACAAATTCGTGAGTCAATAGCAACAAGGTGTAGCTCAAAATGAAACTTGAGGAAGGTAATAAGAATACAATGTTGTTGTCTCCTAAAGAAAATGGAAATAAGCACTTTTGGTGTATAAACACTTTTAAATTTGAATATTTCAAATGGGTTCTAAATTGTTCGCTTAGTGTAGAAGAAATATATGTTTAAAATTTAGGAATTAGGTTACAACAGAAGACCTGATTGATTATAAGTTTGACTCAATATTCGGATTTGCTATTTACTGGCTTTGCTCTGCTGAAATAAGATCCAGAAAATTTGTCATTTTCAAGCAGATGGATTAGAAGGGCCACCATGAATTCATGATATTGAAGTAATATAATTAAAAAATTAATAAGAACGAACGTTCATGTATCAAGAATGATTGTTTTTAAATAAATATTGCGGGCATCATGTTTTCACAACAAACCCATTTGTGGAAGAACAAAAAACAATTTGGGAATTTAATAGGAATTAATATCTCCAACTCTAACAATTTGTTAATAGAAATTAACATTTACAATCATAATTTAATTACAACTTTCATTTTGGGAATTTGCATGAACGGGAAAGGAGAAAAAATATTGTCCATGAAGTAATTATGGTAGATGTATAAGATACTGAATTTAAATGAGAGAAGAAAAGCCAAATGGATAAAAGAAAGAGGTATAATTAAATAATTTGAAATTATAAATAATCAAATTTATGACAACCAAACAAGTAAATAACCTAATGATCAAACACAAATATGAAATGGAGCTTGAAAAATAAATATTAATATTTTATATTTTTATAAGATTATATAGTAATAACCCAAGTTTTTTATACCATTTTAATAAATTTTATTTATTAAACTAGCTAACAAACATTTATATTTCTTTCTTTCAAATAATAGATGGATAGATAGACAGATAGATGACTTTAAGTTGTGGGTCTTCGTTTAATTGCTAAAATTTTTTGAGACTATACAATAGATTTTAAAATATTAATCACACCATATTAGAAGAGAATTGAGTTTTTCTTTTTTGAAATATTTTTTAAAAAAATATTGCTTAATTTTTAGCACAAAATTCATTGAAAATAAATAAATACATAAATTTAATTTCCATATGTGATACAGAATTTTGACCCCCGTCACAGCTCCATTTGACAACCGTGTCGGTGTCACGTGTAAAATGAAGTTAAACAAAAAACAAAATAGCACGAAATAAATCGATGCAATATATTCTTCCATGTCACACGCGCAATGGCTCCAAAGTCCAATCAAGAAATTAAAATAAAGATTTTTCTTAAAAATAATGTCACTCACCTTCCCAACCTTGCAAATGCTGCCGATATGAGCATGACCCACAAATTTTGACTAAACAAAAAAAGTTGAAGAAGAAGCGAAAAGATCTTTAGGCTCTTTCTTCATCAAATCTTTGCCATGTTTTACGCTTTGATGAACATCTTTGAGGAAAGAAGAGCAAATTTGGTGAACTCCATGCTTGGAACATGTTGGCAAAGTTAAGAGTAAGGCTAAGGATAAGACTTTTTTTTTTTTAATTACTAAAATGTTGTGAAATGAAATTAGTTATAATTGTTGTAAAATAAAAGTATTAATATTAAATATTAAAAATTTTAATTAATCTTTAAATAAATAAAAGAGACATCATAATTTAAAAATGTTTAAAATAAATAAAATTATTGCATAGTAAAATTGATAAAATATTTTTTTGTGTATATACGGACATGAATTATCATAAAATTTATGAGTAGATTGGTAATTTTATAATTATTGTTTATAAAATCTATAAAATTAAAATAAGAAAATAGGTTAGAGACGGATATTTTGAAATCATTCAAATGATTTAAAAAAAAATTTAATTAATTTATGAGATTGCTGAAATGGGATTAGTTAAAATTGTAATCTATAGTATGAGGATTCATAATTTGTGAAGTACGCCAATGGAGTTGGGATTAATGGTAATTAATGTGAATCTTTCAAGAATATAAAAGCACTTAACGAGCAGGAAGTACTCTTAAAAGCAGTTGATTTCCGAATCCATTTTCTAATATTAGAGGTGTTGATTGGATTGGGTTGGTCCATAAATTAGATTGACTTTCTATTTTATGTTGTACACAGATTAATTCGGTTTTGAATTATTATATTTAAACCGTATCGATTTTACTCTTTTAAATTAGATCTGCGCTGTACGTAACGAAACCATTTGGATTCGTTACTGTCATAAATCGTCATATTGAATGGATAGTTCATACCGATTCAACTTCTTTCCTCTTCGCCTTTTTCCTCATTACACATTTACGCCGTATATTAGGGTTATTTAAAAAATTCAAAATTTTAAAATATCAATCCAAATTTAAAATTAGATATTTAAAAAATAAGATATCAATTTAATTAAAATAAAGATCAAATTTAAAAATTTAGATGTAATTTAATTAGAATTAAGATCATATTCTAATAAAAAGAGTATCAATTTTTATTAAATATCTGATTTTTATTAATAATTTATTTTAAAATTTTGATTATTATTATTATAATTTTTTTAAATTTGATTAAATTATAAAAATATCTTATGAAATAATAATTTTATAGAATATATATATATATATATATAATATATACCTTTGTTCTGATTTAATATAGTTTTGATTATTTTAAATAAAAACAACTAATTTTTATGTTATTTATATAATACGCTACTGATCTCAATTAGATTATGTACCCAAGTATAGGTAGTCTTGTTATAGTATAGTCCGGTGAGTCCAAGTGTCG
>JAVXUL010000021.1:1147256-1165061 GCA_035590515.1 Trichilia minutiflora
AATAAATAAATAATTTTATTTATTAATTAATATATCAAATATATTAATTCAAGTCTCCAAAATTATCAACATCTTTTCCGAACTAACGGGTGCTAGAGCGTCATTATCAGAAAAATTTATTCTTTCATTAAAGAATAAGATTGCCTATCGATCAAATATCGAAGCAATATAATTTTTGTCAATAAGAAATTTCATTAACTAGTTTAATGATCTTATTATCATCCATCATCAACTACTAGATATTATGTATGACTCCCTAGGAGCACCGTGAACTAGACATGAGTAAATACGAACACATTCGTATCACTTTGATATAACTTCTTATAACTGAAGTCTCAATGATCATGATTGACCTCTAGTAAGATATCATGACACCTAGAACACTGAGAACATAATTCGGATAAACCCATATAGTCGTACGTATATGTAGTAAGGTTCTTCTACTGTTGACTCCCAATCGAGTGCAGGTTATAGAAAAGTCAAACCCCTAACTCGATCGTAGGATCAGAATCTCAATCATAAAACGGGATCCACGTATCCAAAAACTTAATTTTTGGAATTTGTGTACTTTGGCCAGAGATTTAATCCCCGTAGATGACAATTCTGCCTAGGATCTCAAGCTCAAATACCTGAACCAACAGATTCCATCTTGACCATCACCTATTCTCATATAATAAGAACACATTACTATCAAGCTTCTTTCACCAGGCATGGCTAGCCTAGTGTAATATACATAAGTGAACGATGTTCCTTACTGTAGATTACAGTTGTGATGTCTCAGGTTGAAGGACTAATGGTACACTAATATAGCTATATGATGAATCATTGACTGTGGATATTTACCCATATGAGTCATCACGTTTGGTCATGTTCAGTATCACGTTCTCAAATGTGATATCCATGTTTATGCTCTTGTGATATGAGACTCGTCACCCAATTATTAATATCAAATACTAATCATTGATAGCAATAAAACATACCGATCATACAATGTTATTGTCCCTGATGACATTACCTCAATCGGGAACAAGTTTTATACATATTCAAATCGAAGATTCTGCTCTAATATCCATAACTCTTTATAGATAGAATCTCGACTCACATTATATATATATAGGAACATATCTCGCATTAATATAATAAATATAATAATAAGCAACTGAACACAATACAAGATACATAAATGTCATTTTATTAAATGTAAACATTTTATAAATAATTACAAAATTTATATACAAAGAAATAATAACCCTGAATTATATGACACGATCAATTCTAAGGCATATCTCTAATAGAAAGTATTTCTGGGATTTACGACGATTGCCACGAGGCTGACTAGGGTTGAGGCATGGTAGTCATTATCTCAATGACATTACTCTAATTGGAAAATTATTCACATGTATTTAAATAACTGACTCTGTCCTCATATCTATAATACTTTATAGATAAAGTTTTGAAGAAATGCAAAATTATGGTAAACTATCATTTATAATAAATTATAAATATTTTATAATTAATCACTAAGATATATATACTAAGGATGATATTGTTAGAGATATATCCTAGAACTAATTATGTCACAAGGTTTAGGGTTATCATCTGATTCTATATATAATTTTGTAATTTGTTGTTAAAATGTTTATGATGAATAAGATGATATTTCTTTTAGCATCTTACACTTTGTTCAGTTGTCATTTATTTTATTTTTTTATTAATGCAAGATATATTCTTATGATATATTATGTGTCAATATTCTATCTACAAAGAGTTGAAGATATGAGAATAAAGTTTATAATTTAAATACATTCAAATTTATTTTCAATCGAGGTAATGTCATTAATGACAACAACATTATGTGATGACATATTTTGTTACTACCACTGATTAGTGTTCGATGCTAATAGTTGAGTGACAAGTCTCATGTCATAATAGCATAAATATGGTTACTATATTTTAGAACGTGATACTGAACGTGATCAAATATAATAAATCACATGGATGAATATTCATAGTTAATGATTTATCACATAATCTTACCAGTGTATCATTAGTCCTTAGACCTAAGATATTATAGTTGTAATTTATAGTGGGACACATGGTTCACTTGTGTATATCGTATTAGGCTAGTCATGCTTGGTGAAAGAAGCTTGATGACAATGTGTTCTTATTGTATGAGAACACATGATAATCAATATGGAATTTGTTGGCTTAGTGTTTGAGCTTGAGATTCTAAGCATAATTGACATATACGGGAATTAAATCTCTTGTTAGAGTACATGAATTTTAAAAATGAGTTTTTAGATATATGGATCTTATTTATGATTGAGGTTCTGATCTTATAAACAAGATAGGGGTTTGACAGTTCTATGATACGCACTCGATCGGGAGTTAACAATAGATGAACTTTACTATATATAAGTACGACTATATGGGTTTACCTAGAATTACATTCTCTATGTTCTAAAGGTCATAATATTTTGCTAGATGTCACTTATGATCATTGAGAACTTTGGTTATAATTTATTCTATCAAAGTGATACGAAAGGGTTTGTATTTGCTCATGTTTAGTTTACAGTAAATCGAAGAGGTCACACATATTAATCGATTGATGGTGGATAAAATATATATCATTAAATCAGTTAATGATATTTCGTATTAACGAAAATTAAATTGCCTCGATATATTGATTGGTAGGTAATTTTATTCTTTAATATAAAGAATAAATATTTTTCGACAACAATGCGTTAGCACTTGCTAGTTCAAAATATAGCAGTTTATTAGAGACTTGAAAAAATATATTTTCATATATTAATTAATAAAGAAAGTTGTTTATTTGTTAATTATTTAATAAAGTATTCAATTATTAATAAATAAAATATATTTATTTATTATTTATTAAATAAATATTATTTAATTTTAAATAGATAATTGTTTGATACTTGACACCATGCTCTGGTACCTACCAAATATAAAATCTCATACAATCCTATCTTGGTATTTAAATAAACTATCAAGATTTATCTATAATTATTAATTAAAATAATGAATAAAAATAGATAAATATTATATTATATTAATATTATTTATATTTGAGTCAGTCAAATATTTATTATTAATTATTACTATTATATAAATAATAATAATAATAATATTTCTTTTATTTATCTGAATTAAAGTTTATTAATTGAATGAAGATGAATTTTGAAATTTATCAATAGCATTCCTCCGTTTGTTTCACTTTTTAATAATTATCATCTGTGGCAAATAAAAAGGATTTTGATTTTGATTGATATCCATACTTTGGAAGCAAGAAAAGAATAATCGGCCCTTACAAAGATTAAGAGAGAAATACTATTGTCCTTTTATAAAGTCAAGGAAAAGAAGAAAGTAAAAAAAAATGATACCTTTATATTCTTTTATAAGCAAGCAACATATTCTAAGCGTTGGCAATATTCAATTTAACTTGCTCAGAGTAACAAAAAGATTTGTTCAAATTTTCAAGTCTCTCAACTAAGAACTGACAGACACCATCATCACGAATCCGATAGATAGATAGATACCTTTAGATATCAATCAGAGATGATTAAGCTTATCAGATAACATTCACCTGAAGTATATATCCTTTAATCCTAGCTTGATTTTAATCTTTATTGGATGGATTTCCCGTGGAAATCCTACAAGGCCTGTCTGACCTGAAATTCGATTACTGTATGTATCTGAGCTAGCTTGGCACGCTAGCCCGCAAGTATCATATTTTCATTGGACGGCCTGACCAGTTTGTCACCTCTAACCAAAAACACCATCAAAACGAAATAACCCAATTAAAGAAACATCTCAAAGCACGAAGATTGAGATAAAAAGGATAGATTCTGAAAAAGAAGAAAAAGAGATAGTTTGGGCAAAAACAAAAGGTCCAAAAGACACATATGATAAAGTAATTAGCTCAAGTCAATCGAATTTTTAATTGTTTGGATGAATTTGCCTCTAGTGCAAAGTGATTCATGTTGCAATCGTTGGGAATGATTCGAGAGAGCAGAGCCAACTCAACGACGAAGGCAATCCAGAATAGACTGCAAATGAAAACTGAAAAATACTATCAACTTGAAAATATACACTTGGTAACAAATAATATCTTCTTCTGACAAATCATATCTTCTTCTTTTAAGGCCAGTTGCTAGAATGATCAAGAGAGAAAGATTTAAGGGAGGAAGGAGAGAGAATTCGAAGAGAAACAATGAAGAGGGAGAAAATTTAGGGGTTTAAAAATTTTATGCGAATAATACGGATCATAGATCGAATCTTATTCGGGTTGTATAAAAGTGGGATTCAACCCGTATTACATTCAAGTCAGCATTTTCTTAAACCTTATTCGCATTTTGTTTAATTCTTCTAATTTGAATATTTTTTAATCTGAATAATTCGATTTTTTTTTTTTTAATACGGATCGGATTCAAGTATTCTTCTCATTGCAGTATATGTCATTCTTCCTATAAAGTTTATAGGAAATCGTAAGGTTTTACGGCTAGTCAAGGTGGTCGAGTCGGCCGAGGACGGTATGGGTTCGAATCCCATTCCTGGCATTTCCATTTTTCAATATTTATCTAAATCAAAATCATTTTAAACACATGAAAGCTACACGAACAAAAGAGCTAAAATTACACAAAATCATTATAAATCATTAACAAGGAAAGAGTAAAAATGATGGTTCTAAATGAATTTTTCTGCTAATAAAATTAATCTTGTTCAATTTATTCCGACACCATAACAGCTGCTCTGTTGTCAATTTGATCATGTTCAAGACTCTTGCTACCAATTTCATATCAACTTGAGAGAAGAAGTATAGAACTTGATCTCCATTGTCTTGATGTTTCTGAAATTTTCTCAATATGCAATTCTCACTCCTTAATGTGTCTTTCAGCTTCTTTTCCTTCTGCATTAATGAAACATGAAATCAATTTAGCTAATAGTTGAGAAGACTCATCAGTTGATATACAAACTAAACTACATACCTTTTGGAGAGAAGTTCGTACTTCTACCAAAAGCTCTAAATCTAGAGCATCTTTAGGCTCAACCTGAGTTCCTTTTCTACACTGTTGGATCACAGTTTGTGCGTCTTTATCAGCACGAACAAATTGCCAGAAAATTCTTATTGATTCTTCCATGATTTCTACCAGCATGTCACTTGTAATTGCATACTCATCTCTCCCTTTCATTATTGATTTCTTATCCATTTTACTGTCCTCTGCAAAAGAAAACAAGCTTTAGTAGCTGCTAAATCAGGAAATGTGCTCTCATTGAGTTGCAGTGTATATACCTCTTATGACTGGAACCTGGAGAAGATTGCGGAGAACACATCGATTCTTGATGTAATTCTGAACCCTTGGACCTTCAAATGGTTCATTTTCAATGAATCTTTGCATTAGAACCTGGAATTGTTGAAATTCACCAGCCACTTCATTGTATCGGTGTATGCAGTAAGGGTCGGATTCCCATATCTCCCAGGCTTTCTCGTATTGCCAGTGCAGCATTTCCCAGGAGAGGCACAATTGGCCAACATAGACAACTTCGAGATCACTGTGCAACTCTTTGATGAACTTCTTCATTGGGTCAAATTCAGACTTTTTACGCTTTCCTGGTAGGAAACGCTGTGGTAGAAGGGATTTCATTCCTGGAGGTGAAGATTTGAGACTGGAAATTGATTGAAGTGGGTCCTTTGATTGGAAAAATCCTGTAGATTTAACATGAAATACATTAGGAATTGAAATCAAATCAAATGATGTCAAAAAGTACGTGCAAAAATCAGTTCACATTAATGAAATCGTGCATAGCCTTTTCCACTTGCTTTTTAACACTAAAAGCAGTTTTTCATTAAAAGACAATTTGGGAAAGCACTAAAAGTAAGTGCAAGATTTAGGTAAAGGGATGCCAAAAAGAGATAAAGTATGTTAAATGAGATGGTAGAGGTAAAGCTGACAGTGAAAAGTTGGTAGGAAGCCATAAAGCAGCATGGAACTGAAACTTCAACCAACTAAATTCTGGACTAAGGCATTAGGAAAAAAAGGGTTTGATCTACAAGAATTATTCTTATTATACTGTTTAAACTTTCAGGCAAAAAAAAACTTCAAACAACTTAACAAAAAAAGTTTATTCATAGCACTTATAAATTTTGTACTTATAATTAATTTGAAAGTACTAACCGCTAGAGTGTTCAATAAACAATAAACGCCTGCTTTTATCCATCGGTTATTAATATATTTTGCAGCAATTATAGATTAAAAGTAACACTGCGAATACGCTTTTTCTTATTCTATGTAATTATTTTTCTAAATCTTGGACTTCTTCTGAACCAAACTGATTGCATTCAGTGAGCCTTTCCCAACCCTTTTAAAGACAAATAGAAGGTAGGTTGTGTTATCATGGCAATTGATTGCTGCATTAGCTAATAATGAACAGAGTTTTATCAATACACCTGAACTTTGAAAACAGAAAAATATGGAGAAACAAGAAAACATATGAACCAATGTCGATGCAGAAATTAAGATTATTTGCAACAAGGAGATGAAGTAACTGACCTATTGCATACATCTTCTGGTAATTCAAGATGTCAAATTTCCTCATTCTTTCTCTGTAACTCTTGTAGAATTTGTGAAGTTCACCCATTCTATCTTGATGCTGGAACTTCTCATCTATCTTCCAAGGCTTCAAATCTTCCATTATTTTCGGAGACTCTGATTCTTCTAGGATAGTTGGCAGACCTGTGGCCTTGACCTTTTTAAGCTCCATTTTCAGTTGTTCAATCAAATCTTGATGCTCCCATTGAGTTTCCAATCCATTTGTATCCTCATTATCCAAAGAAGAAGAAGATGAATTCTTCATATTGGACTGATTAGAATAATTACAACCAACAAATTCTTCAGGCTTGGAAACTTTCTTGGCATGAAAATCTTTTTCAGACAACATTTCTGAGGCTCGAATTGTTGAAACATTTACATGCGATGCATCTAGTTTTTCAAGCTCTTCCGTTTTATCATTGTCTTCATCATCAAATTCATCAGACTCATTCTCAAAATCTCTATCTGACAAAAACCCATCACTAGTTGAACCAATAAGATGACTCATAAATGAGAGCTCTTTGCTTGAAGCAATTGAATCCGAGTCAGAATCCAAAGCTACGAAGTCCTTTTCCGAAAGAAACTGCATAACCCCTGAATTCTCTTCACAAGTTTGCTCATTTCCCCCCTCACCAACTGTTTGTTTAGAGACTTCTGAGAAGATTTCTTCCTCTGTTTTCTCTGCTACCTCTTCTTTGCATGCACTTCCTTTAGAATTCTCTAATTCTTCATCATGAACAGTTTCTTCCCCAGAATTTTCTTGGTTGAAATCTTTCTCCCACAGAAAGTCGTTGTCAAAGGAATTAGTTTTGGAATCGGCATACAACTCTGTCACTGTAAAGCTTGAATCTTTTGGTTCTTCAATGAATCCACTTAAATATTCGTTGGACTTGAACTCATACTTGCTAGTGCCGGTAGATGGGTCTAAATCCCAATTTCCCTTGTTGCTTTTATTGAATTCTTCGTAAGTCTGAAACTTGAACTTGAAAAAGAATTTTGGAGTTTCCTCTTCCTCACTTTCTACAACATTAAACTCGATAGAATCATCAAGTTTCGGTTCATCAAATTCAGCTTCTTCCTTCACTGGACTATCAACTGCCAAGCAATCTGAGTTGTTCTTTTCAGAACTCTGATCTCCTTGAACTCTGCAAGAGAATTCAAATCGGAAGTTTCAGCTAAATCAACCAAAATTCAATCAATACAACGTAAAGAAAACATACAATTCAAGTTCTTAATACCTGATTAATAACTTGTTGATGGGACCAAACAGAGTAAGAAACAGTGCAGTGACACAAACCCAAAACGAACCACAAAAGAGAACCAGTTTTTGATACAGAAATCCATTAAGGGAATCCATATTGAACAATCCCAGTTGATTATTTCATCAAAAACTTCCTCAGAGAAGACACGGATATATCCCCGTGCAACCGTTTATTCATTCTTAAGCAAAAACAGAGCGAAGTAAACAGAGTACTTCATGAAACTCTCATTCCCACGTTGAATTTTCCATGCAAGAATGGACTTCCCACCTGCTGAAAACACCATAAAACATGCCAAAATTGAAAGACTTCATATCTGCATAATCCTTAAAGAAGTTGAAGTCTGACCTAATTAGAGATAGTTAAGCTAAAAAAGGAGAGAAAAGAACTTGTCAGCTACTGAATTTTGATTTTCGGTTGCTTAGTTTGGATCCGTGGAATTCCTAGGACCGTTATCTGAAGCAGAGGAGAATTTTGATTCAGTTGAAAGGTCTCTGTTTTGTCTTCCAATTTCTTATTCAAAAAGGTTTATCGGAGAAAAATTAATTCATATTTTGGCTTCAACTGAATGGTTGATGTCTTCAGTTTTCAAATTTTGATTTTTCTAATTATTGGTCGGAAAATTTTTTTCAACTTTTCCATAAACTAGAGTTTTCCTGTGGGAAAATAGGTAGGTGGAGATTACCCATCGAAATGAGGAAATTGTTAATTGCTTGATGCCAAAAGGAGAATAGTGAAAAAAAACTTTCACGCATCAAATAAATAAATGAGGCTCTAATTAAATTCATATTTAGAAAAATATTTTTCAAAAAAAAAAAACTCTTTTTATTAATTAATATTTAATATATACAAAAAAGAGAATATTGTTATAGATAATTATTTCAATAACTTGATGATCATACATGTTACATCAGTTGGCTATAAATCAAATACTTTAATTTTGTTCTTTAAATAAAAATCCATTAGTGCTTTCTTCTTATATTTTGTTTTGACTTTGGAAAGCAAGAATGAGAAGCTGTTGTTTTGATTTGTTTTTAGAAGAAAGTCTCTTTTGATAGGCACTATAATTATAAATTATGAATATAATTCAGTGCAAAACCTTCTAAAAAAAACAATTTGATCAAATATAGAATACTAATTTGCATGTCTAAACCCACTTCAACTTAAAATTTTTGGTATTATTAGAACTCGATTTGAGAATTTCCTTTAATATTTTCAATTCATAAATAAAAATGTAATTAAAAAAGAAAAAATTATTCAATAATGTACACTCTAACAAATTATACCGTCTATTATTTTATTTTTTATTTATAATAGATAAATTTTTGTTATAATTTTTTATTTTAATTTTAAAAATCATATAGTTGAATGTATTGTAATATTTGTCTTTGACGTGAATATTCTACTTTGCATATTCACTTCAATTGTTATCAAATTCATACCTCTATAGCATTAGGCAAAGCTAACAACATTGCTTTGTTACAAGCAAATTTTGCTTGCTCTTCCAATTTTACCTGCCTTCAAACCAAACACAATAAACCCAAGAGTTGAAGTTTCCAACAACTAATTTTTTTACCTTCTTTTTGCTCCATCTCTCTCTCTGTCTTCATTTGGCACCTATAAACCAACACAAAGTGTGCATGAATCAAAATTACAACATAAAAATTCATGATTCAACAGCAACAAGAATAAAATGTTGTCTCCCAAAAGAAAAGGGAATAAGCATTGTTGGGGTATAAGCAATTTTAACATTTGAATATTTCAAATGGGTTCTAAAATTGATTTCTTAATATAGAAGAAATATATGTTTATAGGTTCCAACCGAAGACTTGATTGATTATAAGTTTGACTCAATGTTCAGATTTGCTGGGTTTGCTTCTGATGATATAAGATCTAGAAAAATTGTCATTTTCAGGCAGATTGATTAGAAGGGCCAACCCGTGAACACGTACACATGATATTGAAGTAAAATAATTAAAAATATTATTTTAAAAAATTGATAAGAAAGGATGTTTAAATATCAAGAATTGATTGTTTTCAAATAAATATTATGGGAAACATATTTTTTGCTACAAACCCATTTTGAGAAATGAAAAAAAAAAACATTTGGGAATTAATCTCTCCCACTCTAACAATTTATTAATAGAAATTAACAATCAAAGCCATGATCAGGAATTTGCATGAAAGGGAAGAGAGAAAAAATTGCTCAAAAAGTAAGGTAAGGAAAGATATTGAATTTAAATGAGAGAAGAGAAAGCAGAAGGATAAAAAATAAATAAATAAAAGGATTGATATATCATTAAATATTTTGAAATTGTAAGTAATCAAATTTAATGACAGTAGATAACCTAATGATAAAAGAAAATATGAAATAAAGATTGCAGAAATTTTTTAAAAATATTTAAAAGAATAATTAAAAAACATTATTGTCATAAACATACTATCTTAAATTTTAACACAAAATTCATTGAAAATAAATAAATAAATAAATACACAATCGACCATTTTGACCCACGTCACAGCCGCATTATACAACCGTGTCTGGCGTAAAATTAAGTTGAGAAACTAAAGATATCATAAAATAATTAAAATACTATTCCATTTCACAAATGCAATCACTCCAATTAAGAAATTAAAATAAATAGTTTTCTTAAGCATAATGGATATTATTTCTGTTCTCACTTACCTTCCCACCTCAAAATTGATTCTTTAAAGTCTTCTTCTTGTAGTTATTGTTGTTGCCAATGCTGCCGGGAGATGGAGAAGGAGGAAGAAGAAGAAGAAAATTTTTAGTCTATTTCTTGATCAAATCTTGGCTTGTTTTACAATTTGGTGAACAATGTCGTCTAGGGTCTAGGGAGAAATAACAAATTTTGTCAATACCATTCTCAATTGACTTGGAATATGTCGACCACGCTAAGACTAAGGATAAGACTAAAGCTAAGACAAAGGTTTTGTTTATTATTAAAATTTTAATTTATTTAGAAGAAGCTTAAAATAGACTAAAATTATTGTAAAGAAAATTTGATACCATAGTTTGGTGTGTGTATGAATTGTAATGCAATTATAGAATTTGAAGACTAAAATGAAGAAAAATAATACTCATGTGGAAGAGAAAAGGATTAAAAAAAAGTATATGAGAAGACATGAAAAGTCTGAAAAAAAGTAAATAAAAAATAAAAACCTAGAGAGGGGTCTTAAATGGGATTGCTGAAACTGTGGTCTATAAAATTAAAGGAGTTTCTAAAGTTGCATATTAAGCTGGGGCTAGGGATAATTAATGTGAACTTGGGAGAATACAAAAGCACTTAATGAAGAAGGAAGTACTCGTAAAATGGGACAAAAGCACTTAATGGGAAAGGAAGAAATACTCTTCAAACGTGACGGGACACAAGTACTTAATGAAGAAGGAAGTACTCTTAAAATGGGCCATCTAGAAGTTACTAAGTAACTGCAATGTCTTTCTCATTTTACCTCTTTTAATGGGCCATCTAGAAATTACTAGGTAAGTGTAATGGGCTGAAAGTAATAGTCCAATCCAACAAGGCTTCATTTATGTCACTGGTTTTGGGTTAAGTCACAAACTGTCACAAAAAAGTCATCAACCTTATAATTTCATATTATCTTATTCACATAATATATTTATCATAATTTTAAATTTTACAATAAATATAGGATTGTCAAATGGACCAATCCAACCCGGCTCACTATGGGTCAATCTTAAACGGATCAGACTAGATTGACCTATTTATTATACAGGTTAGTATTTTATCAACTCTAACCCAGTCTGCGGGTTAACGTGCCGGCCAACGAACTAATTTAAAAATTAAAAATATATAAAATAAAAATATTAATTATTATTAAATATAATATAAAAATAAATTTATTATATTTAAATATATAAAATTTATTTTTTTATTTTTTTATGGCCCGCGGACCGATCCATGGGTTAGACGAGTTGACCCGTTTAACCCGCAGGCTAAACGGACCGAATCAAAAATCCAGAAATTAAATTGACCAAAATTTTTTAGACTCAACCCACTTAAATTAGTGGATTAAACGGGTTAACCCGTTTGACAACCCTAAATAAATATATACTTCATTTTTACCATGCATGCATTATCTGATTAGATGATCATTCACATAGAATGTTCTCCTTTTAATATAATAATTTTTTTCATCTTAAATATTATGTCATTTATTTATTAAATAATATATATATATATATACACACACGATTATGATGAGTCAAACTAGAAATAAATGATTTTCACAGAATGAATCCAAATTTTACTAAACATAAAATTCAAGTATATAATTGTAGCTACTCATTTTGGCCTTTGATAATGGACTAACTTCTTTGTGATGCTAACACATCATGTAATCTCTGAAGATTGAAAACAGGGAGATAGTACTTGAAACAAGCCTAGGTGATTTTGGTCATAAAGGCCAAACTTTTTTGTGAAATAATGGACTCCAATGAAGAGAAATTAAGGCAATGTTGTACGGTAGGTGAGTCTATTTATTTGCTACACATGGGTTGAGAGATTATGAGATCCATTGCTGCACATGGCTCTCTAACACAAAATGGGCTTTACGATATTTTAAAAATTATGCTCCAAATGTGCCAACCCTACCCATACGATTCTTTTGCTTAGCTGCTCTTGCTCTGTTTGTCAAAATGTTGGTGTAATTGTAGGGACTCTTCACTTTGAGCTTTGATGATTGAGTTGGGAGATTTTAGGAGTTTGGGCACTAGGGAGCATATGGGATAAAACATAGAAAGAAAAATAAAAAATATTATATTAAAGATAAACTTTTTGATACTATTTTTTTTATAAATATTCAAAAATAAATTTATCAATTAAATTAACTAACGCCCACTTGAAAAAAAATTAGTAGTGACCAAAAATTAAAAAAAAATCTACAAATTCAATCATATTTTTGTATTTCTTTAATTTATATATATATTTTTTAAAATGCAATTTTGCATCAAAATAGTGTTATATTACTATAAAAGAATATTGCATTGCAATATATTCTTTTTAAATTCGTATTTTAGAATACAAATGTCTTCACCTCACAAAATATTTAAATGAAAATGGCAGCGGAAATTAAATATTCTATAAAAAAAATCAAATTATGGAGTCATTTTCTTAGTTTTATCTATGAATTAATTGTGGAAAAATCTCATGAAATTAGATGGAGACATAAAGTTGGGTAGGAATTTTCAAAAGATTACATAATATTTCTAATTAATTAGGATGGTTGGATTGAAACTAAATATGTTTATATTTTTAATTATTATGCCTGTCATGTGTCTTGCAGGTCAATAGCAATCTAGAAAGTAACAATACCAATGAAAAATCAAGACCCCCAAAATATATATATATATATATATATATATAAAATTAAATTGAAAATTTATAGAGGTAAGATTTTGTCAAGTAAATTAATTAAAAATTTAATGCTAAAATTATTTTTAATTAGATTTTTTTAAATTTATTTTTATTAATTGACTTATAAATGTAAAATAATTTTTTAAGAAAAGGCTATGGTGTATATGAATGTATTATATATATATATATATATATATATATATATAGTTAGTTAGTTAGTTAGTTAGTTAGTTAGTTAGTTAGTTAATTGGCTTTCTTTCTTTCTACTTTTTCTGCTCGTAGAGAGGAACAGGTTGATGATTGTGCTACTGTAATTGCATATTTCAGATTAGTGAAAGTTTTGTCTCTAATAACAACCCATAGTTACTGATACATGTATTACGATATCTGGGAACAAGATCTAGTTGCTTGTGGAAGCTAAAACATGCACTTTATCAAAAACAAGTCATTAGGTTTTAAATACTTCTGAAAACTTTGTTAGTTTGAGTGAAAATGTCTTGTACTAGAAAAATACTAGAACATGAAGGTGATGAAAATAAGTCAATTTTGCTTTCATACCTTTTAGTACTTTGAGGGTAACTTTGTTATCTGATTAAATGTTATTTGTAATCTGTTGCTACTCTGTAGCATGTTGCAGGACGTTTGGAGCAAGAGGCAGGTTCTTCAGATCCTACCATTAGGGGCCAAATTCAGGCAGAATCTGCACAAATAGGGCTCGCAATGCAGCATCTAGGTTCTCTTCTATTAGAGCTTGGTCGTGTAATTTTGACATTGCGTATGGGGCAGTCTCCTGTATGTTCCACTCCTTTAACTACCTGTTGGTTCACTTTGTGATTACATATACATGATTTTATGTTGTGACGTGCAGGGGGAATCTTCTATCAATGCTGGGCCTGCTGTTTATATATCTCCGACTGGACCTAATCCAATTATGGTTCAGGTTCGTCAATAATTGTTGCATTATAAGTTTGGTTGCATAACATTAAACATTTTAGGCTAAATATTTTAGGTTTATGTGGGTCTTGCTGCACCATGGTCTAAGGTTTAATAAACTTTGTTGATAGTTTGTAATAGTAGTGTCTTAAGTAAGCTGTCTAGGACTGGAACTATTTTTTATGCACTGGGGTATTTGTTACCAGGATGATGGTAGTATTATGCGGAGCGGAGGAACTATCCATGATATGTTTATAGAACCGGAAAGTTACTCCAGATGAGAGAAAGTGAGAGATGAGAGAAAGTGTTAGAAGGGGTTAGGGAGTTTTGTATTTGGGTGGAAAAAAGGAAAATGTCTTAAATAATACAGAACTTAAAGAGAGGAAAGGAGTATGTTATGTAAAGAATCTGCTATGTCCCTCAATATGATGGTTTGTGAATTGCACAACTGTGGATGAATTCATCTCCTATTGGTTGTATTCTTGAAGTATTATTGTTTGTCTTTGTTATCCTGTTATGACACGTCAAATGTGTATTCTTTAGTTTTTTCTTTTCTTTTGGTTTTCTTAACTGCCCTTATAAACTCTTTTACCGTTTGGAATGAGAGACACCATCCTTCGTCTAGATATTGTAAACTTAGGTCTGCCTCGTGCAAACTTTGCATCTTGCATTGGGGCATGTATTTAGATTTCCTGTGCTTAGTTGATTTTAAGTTTCCAAATGATTCGCTCCTTGATGATATATCCTCTATGCGGCACATCTTATGGTTGACATCCTAAGTGCCCTGTACCCAGAGAGAGTATTTATCACTCTGTGTTACCTTTTTGTTTTCATTGAATAGGACGTTACCTTGTGTCAAATGGGAGATATTATTTTATGGCTTTTGCAATTTAAATGCTAAGCTCTCTTGTTCCTTTATAACTTTATTGGAAGCGTTGAAATGATTGATAAAAAATCTAGCTTTAATGGCCTTGCTAATTATGCATGGATTTCTTGTTCAATTTGTAGCCTTTTCCTCTTCAAACCAGCTCTCTCTTTGGTGCTTCTGTTCCTTCATCAAATCCCATGAATGCTGGCCCTGTTGGTGTGGGAAATGCCCCAAGGCATATAAATATTCATATACATGCCGGTAGGTAAAGTTATTCTTTTCATTGGATTTATAGATCTGATGATGTTTGGCAGATCCTTCATTCCATAACTTTTATTGATCTGGTGATGGTGGTTGTCAGGCCCCGCACTAGCACCCGTTCTTTCAGCAGTTGGTACGAGGTCAAATAATGGAGATGGGGTGCAGGGTGAACGTGGCAACAATACTGGTTCTGCTGATTTGGCTGGTTCAGGTTCAGTGCGGGTGGTGCCTGTGAGAAATGTCATTGCAGCAACAGTCCCATCTCGTCCTACTGTTGCTGCACAACCTGGTTTTGGTTTTTCTGTTTCTCCTCGGTCTGCGGATGCAGGTTTTCTATCATCTATTGTGAATGAAGTCAGTTCACGAATTAGAAACATTTTTGATAAAATGCAAGGAGAAAACCAGGTTGCAACAGGTAGGTAGTAATGATTGTATGTTCACGATGCTGTTTTATATGCAGGTGAAGTTATGTCAACAGTGCAGAATTTATCTAGTGGACCCACTGCAGGAAATGATGCTGGTAATGAACAGCCCAGTAGCATGCTGGTTAACAGAGCTGGTGAAAACAGTCTCTCCGTACCTGGGGCCATACCAGAAAGTGACGGTCAGAAGGTATGCTCTGTGTGCAAAGCTGGATAGTAATGGGAGTAATTTAGTTATTTCCTCTTATTAATGCTTATAATGATAACAGCCAGTACCTGAATGTGATCAAGTAAGGAATAATGAGGATATGGGGAGTCTCTTGAACTCAAAAGATGAATCGTCTTGTTCGAACTCTCAGATTTCTTCTAACAAGGAATCAACAGTGAAGTCAGAAGACATTTCAGGAAATGCTTTTGGATCTAGGGAGAAGCAAGATCTTCCAGAGGGTGCCAAAGTTGTTCCTCTTGGATTGGGGCTGGGGGGTTTAGAACGCAAGGTACAATAACTTTGTTGTGAAAGTTTCTTGTATAGTAGCACTTGATTCATTATTTTTAATTATCACCCCATTGCATGAGCTTGTATAGATCTATCTAAAATGTATACTTGGTATTCTGTCTATATCTTTACGATACTCTGCTTAAGTAACTGAGTATTTCATTGGTATCTGTGATGTACTTCTATTTATCAATGTTTTTTTCTTTGAAATTTTTTTCTTGGGTAACTATTGCAGTCTGATGCCCATAACTCTGTTTTTTTATGTGTCAGAGACAAATGAGGCAATCAAAGACTCTGGTCCAGAGTGGTGATGGCGAAACCAGCAACTATCCTCCTGATCAGAACTTGAACTGCACATCTCTTGGCCAACATCTTTTACAATCTCTTGCTTCTTCTAGCTCTGTCATGAGCTGTCCAGATGACCCTTCCTCTGATCAAACACCCTTAGTTGGGGGGTGTCCAGAGAGTAAACAGACAGGCAAGCAAGATGCTGACGGCAAACTGGACTCAGCAAGTGCTATGTCTCAAGTCCTACACAGCCCTGAGTCGAATGATCTATTGTCAGGGTTTTCAGAGCAAACTGGGGTCGGTTCTCCAGATGTCTTGAGAAATATGTTGCAACAGCTCACTCAGAGTCCCCAAATCATGAATACTGTCAATCAAATTGCTCAGCAAATTGACACCCAGGATCTTGGAAATGTTTTTTCGGGATTGGGAAGTGGCCGGGGTGGTGTTGTTGATTTGTCAAGGATGGTTCAACAGATGATGCCTGTTGTTTCTCAAGCTCTAGGTCATGGATCTGCACCTCAACATATGGAGAGGAGGGCAACAGGAGTTACCAACTCTGGGGAGCGAAATTTCCAGGTTTGTATACCCAGATTAAAAATTTTCCAAACAGAGAAGTTACTTTACGTACTGACTTCAGTGGTGAAATCTCATGTTCTACACAACTTCTAGGTTTCCGATTGACGTGTTTTGGTTTGTTGGGAATTGGAATCTCTAGCTGTGATACATAGTGGTGATTATGAAACATTAATTGTCAAATAAAAGTGTGTGATTTCAAAATTAGGTAGAAACATTACAGTTACAAGTGTACCCTTAGGCAAATATAAAGGGTTGCTTTTGTGGCTTCATTGCCTATATGAAATATTTAATTCTGAAATTGTATACCTTTTTGTTTACCATATCTTGTGCTTTTGTTCAATTTGTTGTTTGTGTGATTGTACTTAATTGTTGATCCTTAATTGTTCAATATGTTGTACACATGAGAAATTGCATTATAATGGTGCATATTCGTACATGCTAGAAGGAAAATTAATTGTATTGCTGTTATTTTTAATTTGGTCGGTTAAATTTTTATTCTCATCAATGTTTGGGGATTAAAGCTGTTTTTAATAGTATGGTACTTATATTTCATGAACCATATCTTATTACTGTGTCTTAAAGCTTTACTTTTTCAGTAGGTGTTATTAATATTATTTCTTGGTTCAACTGCTCATGTCTTGTAGATTGTGATCCAAGATGTGGCGCAGATAATTGAACATTGTAATCCACCT
>JAVXUL010000021.1:1174896-1184896 GCA_035590515.1 Trichilia minutiflora
ATGCACATGATCCTTGCAACAAAAGAAAACAAATGCAATCTTTCAAGAATGAAAACATAGGTAACACTTGAAACAAGTGTATACACACACACACACACATATATATATATATATATATATATATATAGAGAGAGAGAGAGAGAGAGAGAGAGAGAGAGAGAGATGTGTGTGTGTGTGATGAATTGTATGCAAGCTTAGGTGATTTTAGTCATAAAGGCTAAACTTTTTTTGTGACATGATAGACTCAAAAGATGAGAAATTAAGGCAACATTACATGGTAGGTGAGGCTATTTATTTGGCACACATGGGTTGAGATTATGAGATATACTGCTGCACATGGCTCTCTAAACACAAAATGGGCTTACAAAAATTTTAAAATTATGCTGTACATGTGCCAACCCTACCCACATAATTCTTTGCTTAGCTGCCCTTGCTCTGTTTGTCAATGTATTGGTGTAATTGCAGGGCCTATTGACTTGGGTTTTTGATGATTAAAGTCGTAGAATTTTAGGAGACCTTGACAAAATATTTAAATGAAAATATTAGGAGAAATTAAATATTCAAACAAATATCAAAATATGGAGTCATTTTCTGATTTTTGTTTATGAATTAATTATGGAAAAATCTTATGAAAATTAGATGGAGACATAAAAGGAATTTTCAAAAGATTATATAACGTTGTAATTAATTATGATGGCTGCATTGAAACTAAATACGTATATATTTTTCAAATTTTAGGCATGTCGTATGTCTTGCAGCTCAATGGCAATATTGAAAGTGTTAATAAAAATGAAAAATAAAAAAATATATATCTTTTTATTTATTATTTATTGATAATTAAATTGAAAATTTTTAGAGGTAAAAGTTAATGAAGAGATGTATTCTTATAAAGATAATAGATTTTGTCAAATAAATTAATTAAAATTTAATCCGAAAAATATTTTTAATTAGATTTTTTGAATTTATTTTTATTAATTGGCTTATAAATATAAAATAATTTTTAAAGAAAAGGCTATGGCGTATATGAATGTATTGTGTATCTCTTTAGTTTTTATTTGATTCTTCTATTTTATTCTTCAATTATTTCATTATAATTTTAAAATCTTTCATTCAATTTTTATTTTTTTGTGTTATTTTGTACATATTAAAATAATAACAAAAAATTTAGAAATTATAATTTAAAAAAGAAGTTGAGTAAAATAAAGAACTTATGGTATGTCGAATTGCAACGTTTTCTTCAATGAACGAGGGAAATGAACCACAATGCTTCATGTAAAATGTGACAGAATAATATGACCAAAGGAAAATTTTATTAAAAAAATAATTGAGTAGAAATCTAAAAAATTAAAAAATAAAAATAAAAACACCAAGAATAAAATAAATTAAAATAGAAAAAAAACTATGTTCTGTCGGTTGTATGCATTAAAAGTTTAAGCCACATGAAATTGTTATGTAACATGAATCATGATGAATGAAGTATAAAGAAAAATAATATATTTTTTTAATTATTATCAAATAAATAAATTAATTAATTGTCAGTTTTTAAATCCTGATAAATAATAAATAAATAATGTTATTAACGAGTCTTGATAAAATATTTCTATTTATTATTTATAATAATTTTAATATAATAATTAATGATAAATTTTAATATATTAAAAATATAATTTATAAAATATAAAATCTTAATAAGTGATCAAAAATACTTGTTAATAAAATTCATAAATAAAATTTTAAAAATTTCTCTTGATAGAGAATTATTAATAGTGAGCCAGAAGAACTTAAAGTAAATATATTTATTTGCCAGGCCAGATCAAATAGATGAAATTCCAATCTGACAATTTTATATAAAATTATTATTTGTAATAAAAAAATATTCATATTTTATAAATAATTTACAAATATATATAAGAATTTAAACCTTAACACAGTCATTTGATTAATTTTCTTAATCCTGGATAATTAGTCAATTAATCACATAAGAACTTTGTAAAATTAATGTAAGAAACTTCTTTATCAAAAATTTGGGACCACGATTCATTAATTAGCCGGTTGCGTTAGAAAGCAAGGACAAGCATTAATCCATTAACCTATCATTTTCAAATCGATCGATGACCACCTTCCTCCTTCACATTTCAAAATGATATTTAATAATTATCATATTTATTAAATCAATTTTTAAAACCATTTTGTCAAAATTATTGAACATTAGTCAAAATATAAATATTTTTAAGTCAACTACCCAAATCTTATACGTATTAATTCTAAATTCAAAGGGGGAGGTACTCTCATTTCAAACTATCCTTATTAATTAAAATTAACCACATTTTTAAAGTGTACTCGTTTATCAAATTTTTTTAAACAAATTTTATATAAAACAACGATTACAACATATTTTGTGATTTTATATTTTTTTGGAATTTTTTATTTTAAATTACTTTACACATTATATGCCATCTTATTTAAAATAAAAAAACTTGCAATAAAATTTATTATATGCGATATTACTCCTTTTCTTTATTAAATGTTAAAATAGTGCTTTGAAAGTAACAATATCTTGGGATTAATATAATTAATTCCACTAATTCCTAAATTGTGTTAAAAAGCAAACCAAAGGATCTATGTAATTAAATACATAATTTTTACATCTCATATGCATATGCTTGATATCATTATTTATTCATGGGGTGTTGGGTTCCATTGGGTGTGTCCAAGTCATAATCACCAAGTGTAGTACACTGAAGCAATTTGTATATACAATTAAGACTCACAATTGTTGTGGATGTTTCTTACGCAATTGTAAACCATAAGTAGATTAGTGGCACGTTTTCAATTCAATGGATCACATAACATTTAAAAAATATATATATATATATATCTTATGTAATTATAAAACAAATTTTCTTTAATATAATTGAAGTGATTGGGGTTCAAGCAGACTATGTTTAATACTATTGTGCTACAAAATAATATTATTAGTTGTCTAGTGTAAGCAAATGTTGTTCGAATGCATGATAATAACCAAATATTTTAAGTGCTATACTTTGAAAACACAATAACATTACAATAATAGAATAAACGTCCGTTAATAGTATATCTCAAAATATAACTTACACAACTAAAATTTAATAAAAAAAATTTATTGAATTAAATTCACTTAATCATCCTAAAAGTCTAAATTTAACATGCTTCAATTATTTTCTCCATGCAAATCTAAATTGGTTTTTTCTTGTTAATTTCTTCTTCTTCTTCTTCTTCTTCTTCTTCTTCTTCTTCTTCTTCTTCTTCTTCTTCTTCTTCTTCTTCTTCTTCTTTTCAATTTCATAGTTCATAGAAGAAATGAAATTCATGGTCTTTGGTGGTTGGGCTCAAAACGGCAATAATAATAAAATATTATGGACTTGTTTTCAGAAATTTAAAACCTGCATGTGCACCTCAAATGATCATCCAGGCAGCACACATGCAAAATATATAGCAAAATGGTAGATTTATTGGTATACATATCCACTTTTTTTGGTTATTGATGTGAAATCTGTGTACTTATCAATTATACTGAAATCCCTAAGCTTTCTTTTTCTAGGAAAAAAATATTGACAGTATATACAGAGATGAGTCAAAATAGATACGTTTAATTCTTATTTATCAAACTATTTTAAGAAACAATATTGTTTAGTAAAGTATTTTATAATTTTTTTAATTATTAATATTAAATTAGAATTCAACAAAAAAACAGTTGAAGAGAAATATATAATGGTAAGTTTTATATATTCAGTGATTTAGGTTTTGAATTAACTCGTAAATGTTCACGGCACGCATACATGATGAATGGTGATCGATCTTCTGATCATAATGATGAGCGTATATGTGGTAATTTGAAAAATTAATTTTCCCCTCAAAATTTAATTGTTTGATTATCTTCATCTCATTTCTATCGCCATGATCATGATCGATTCATCATCTTCAACCTTCCCATACACGAATCACAAGGCATCTAAAAGATTGAGTCTTTCAATTGAATGAGAAAGAAAGAAAGAAACCAAGAATAGAAACCATAGTCTATAGAGTCATCAGTTTTTTTTTTTTTCTTTTTTCTTTTTTCTTTTTTCTTTTTTCTTTTTTTTACGTAGAGTTTATTAACTATACAAGTCAAAATCATGATCTATTGTCTAAGAGAATTAAAAGCAGACTTTAGGTTTTCCCAGAGAGCAAACCCACATTGAATGCCACGCGTTTTTTTGAGGCAGAGAATAAAGAAAGTATCGCCATTGCATTGCCATAGCTGACTTTAGCTAGCCCTTCAATTTAATGCTGCATTTGCTGTCATCTTATTAGTTTTTGACTTTATTGTTATCACTCTCCTAGGTCAAAGTCCTTCCTCTCTCTCTCTTCTCTATATATGCGCACCAACCAGACCTTTGCCCTTAAGGCTCTTGTCTATAACATATTTCAAGAAAAATAAAGGTTTCTGAGAGGAGAAGAGAAGAAGACTATTGAAAGAAATCCTGCAGAATTTAGGCAAGGTTTGATTTGATTCTGGATATGGGTAGACCACCATGCTGTGATAAAGTGGGTGTGAAAAAAGGACCATGGACTCCTGAGGAAGATATCATTTTGGTGTCTTACATTCAAGAACATGGCCCTGGAAATTGGAGAGCTGTTCCCACTAATACAGGTTAATATTAATCATTTTATTTTTTCTTTCACTGATGAAGAATTTTGAGTTTGTATTTGTTTCGCTAAAATTGTTTTCTCTTTTTGCTTTTGTGTGTACTTTTTCAGGATTGCTTAGATGCAGCAAGAGTTGCAGGCTGAGATGGACTAATTACCTGAGGCCAGGGATCAAACGTGGGAATTTTACAGATCATGAAGAGAAGATGATAATTCACCTCCAAGCTCTTTTGGGAAATAGGTATATAGATTTATATTTAGGGTTCTCAAGTTTAAGACATGGAAATGCTTTTTTGAAAAGTGATTCTTAATTGAGCATTTGATGATCTGGGTGCAGATGGGCTGCCATCGCTTCTTACCTTCCTCAGAGAACAGACAACGACATCAAAAACCATTGGAATACCCACTTGAAAAAAAAACTGAAGAAGCTCCAAGCAAGCTCTGAAGATCAGTCTAGTGATGGAGTATCCTCAACTTCTCAGCAAATCTCCAGAGGTCAATGGGAGAGACGACTGCAGACTGATATTCACATGGCTAGGCAAGCTCTGTGTGAGGCCTTGTCACCAGAGAAACCAAGCCTTTTATCTGAACTGAAACCTTCAAATGGGTTCATTTCTTATACAAAAGCAGCCGCTCAAGCTTCTTCAACTTATGCATCAAGTACTGAAAACATAGCTAGATTGCTCAAAGGATGGACCAGAAATTCTCCAAAATCTGCTAGTACAAACTCAGATGCTACTCGGAATTCATTTAACAACATTACAACCACTGGAGCAGAATCTTCTTCTAACGAAGTAACTCCAAGCAAAGCTTCAGTTGCAGATCACAAAAATGGCATGGAATTATCAGAAACTTTTGAATCATTGTTTGGTTTTGAGTCTCTTGATTCTTCCAATTCTGATTTATCTCAATCTGTTACACCTGAATCTAGCTTTTTCCAAGATGACAGAAAGCAAGACATCCCTATTGCCCAAATGCCACTGCTATCACTGCTTGAGAAATGGCTGTTTGAAGACCAAGGAGGAAAAGATTACGTTATTACTGACCTTAAATTAGATGAGGACACTGATATGTTTTAAAGAAATTAAGACATGATCTGGAATTTTAGGCTTTATCTTGATATGGCTTTTGATCTGTTAAATTATTTTGTACTAGATCTTCTTCAACTGATCATCTGATAGAATTTCATAGTGGCCTTGTTAATCATTCAGAATTTAAGTTGCAATTGTGACTTTCCTTCAGCACTAGTTTTAAAGTGTAAAGTTTACAGTATTATGCGATGATTATGATCCGATCAGATGGTTTTGATTGATATAATAAATTCCATTTTCATTTGTTCTATTAAGAAATTAATGTTAATTATCCTCCAAAATATTCTTCATCTTTGGAATGTTGGATTATTTTACACTCTTTCTATATTTCGACATCAATAACCAAGTGGGGTCTGGGCTAGCTTCGGATAACTGAGAATGTAGTGGGATCTTGGCCACAGTTTCGAGTTTTTCTTTTCTTCGAAAGAGCCACACATTCTAGGGTTAGAAAATGAGAAAAAAAAATACTAGACTTAAGAATCTTAACAGCTACAATTTTGAGGCTACATTTTTCGGCTCAAATTTCGGTTCATATAATTTTTTTTTAGGAAATACGATACATAAATTAAAAAATAATAACAATAATAATAAAATTAAAGATGTGTTATGGTAAATTTTAAAAATGTACATAGTTAATGATTGTCATTTAATCCTTCATGATTTATAGACTGATACATAAAGGGTAAATCAATAGCAATAAAAAATTTGAAGTGAAATAAATGTATCATTTATTCACTTGTTCATTAAACATTGTCATACATTATTCAATTTAAAATCGACCACTTATAATAAAAATTATGATGAAGTGAAAATTAAAAGTATATAACATAATTATATTAAATAATTTATTTTTTGGTACACAAATGCACAAATTTTTTTTTTGTGAATTAATTATATATTAATATTATATTAGAGATCTATAAAGATAATAATATTACTTATATTAAAAATTTAAAGAAATGCAAATAATACTCTATAGTACAACCTAAAATTCTACACTTTAATTAAACGATTTCGACTCTTCCAAATAATTGAAGAGATATTTGTGAACTTCAACATTCAACCTATATATATAGTATATACAATCAAAGAAACAAGTGCGAGCACCACAATTCGAATCCGGTAGGTCCTCCTACTAGAAAGTGACCGTTTATCAAACTATGAGTCTATGATCAGTATTCCAAACGCCTTGATCATCTTGGTAGAAGAGAAGACATGGTTTTATTTATGAGATATGTTACCAAGAAATTAAAGTCATTTGACTTGGTGCTTTTCTCTGAGCTCTGTGCATACGTCTAGAAGAAAAGAAATTGCTGAAGAAAGTCAACCAACTACCACGCGATAACTTTGTATAATTGAAAGTAATTAAGGTTTAGGTAGAGCCTTCGTTGCCATTCACTACGGCTAGCTGAGAAATTAAATAATTTGGGTAAATTTTCATTGCTTTTTGGATATAGTTTTCTTCATTGTAATATGTAACTTTTGCAAAAATATTGGAAGTTTTGTATCATTATGCGTTTAAGAAACAAGTAGAACTCGATTAAAAAGCTAACTTATCAGAAAATCCAACTCTTTATATTTCATATTTAGTTCAAGAATTTAATCCATATAGGATACATATCAATATTTTATTTCTTAAAACACAGATGGGCTCTAGAGAAATATACGTGAATTACCACCACAGACTCCTACATCCATGTAACATAGGGTAAGCGTCAGAAGCAAATACTAACTGATGTGTTTCAATTTATGTATTTTAAGAAGAAGTAAAGCTTCGTCTAGAAAATGAGCTTACTAGCTAGATAAAGAGTCCAACTCATTATATTGCATAAGCGTCAGAAGCAAATACTAACTGATGTGTTTCAATTTATGTAATTTCTCAAAAAAAAAAGTGTTTCCATTTATGTATTTTAAGAATAAGTAGAACTTCGTCTAGAAAATGAGCTTTTATAATAAAGGAGTCCAACTCATTATATTGCGTGTTTGGCCCAAGTATCTAACCCAATGGAAAGGAATCTGTGTAAAGTGTAATAATTTCGTGTCATGTTTGATGTGAGAGCGGCAGTAATACCGCCAACGGTTGCAATGGTTGCAATGGCGTCAATGGTTTCAACTTTAGTTAATATGTAGCACAGGAAGCACTTGTTGCTTTTGAAATCTCTTTCTTTATTTTTCTCACTCAAAAGTACTTTTACTGTCCGTGAGAAATTTATGTGGGTGGAAATTACTTCAGAAATCTGCAGACAAATAGTCTTAAATGCATGCGTGAAGTGTTTTGAATTTGGCTATCCATTTGTTTTTACAACTTGGGGAGCTTTTCTTTTTGTTTATTTTATCCTGGACCATATATATATGCATGTAGAAGCTGCAGAAAATCAACCAAATTGATACAGGATACTGTAAAGAAAATTGAAACCATAAGTCGCTCATGAACACCCTTACCCAAATCCCAAACCAGAACAAATATTTTTGAAAAAAAAAAGACCAAAAGCAGTAGGAAATTGCTTATGCTTTCCAAGTTTGACAACTGAGAATGGTTTATTTAATACGTGCTCCCTCTTATTGTATCAGATGATAGTTGGACGACGAAGGGTTGGATGTAAGCATTGTCACCTAACAAAGGAGGAAAGTCAAGCTCAGAAAAGCGCTTTTGAAAGGAAAGGAAATTTAAAATATTTGATTTTCAAGTTGAATTCAGTTTTCTTTTGAGTTCAATTACATGGTTCGGAGGGATGGGTGCATCCGTGCATGTGAAGTTGGCAGAGAGCACAGTGAGCTAGGCAGGAGAGAGCTGGCATGCATGCATGGATGGTCCTATAATACATGTATATTATCTTCGTTTCATGATATATTCAGTTTTCAACACTTAGATAATAACACCTAAGCCCCTAACCTTTTAACATTTTCGTAAATAAAGAAATATGTTGTCTATCTCTATTCAGTAAGTCTTCACTCCCAATTGAAAAGATCATATTATACCCTTATAATTTGAATATCAACCACAAAATATAATTACGTACCTTTCCTTATATAAAATTTTTATTCTTCAATTTTGGAATTACGTCCTTGATCTTAACCAACTCTAGAGGTGGTAAATGGATCGGGTCGGGCCGGCTCGGTCCATGAAAATTAGGCTCTTACCGGCTAACATGTTAGGTCGTGTCGGATCTGATAAAAAAATCAAAGGTCCGATATGGCCCATGAAGCACGGCCCAAAAGGGCCGTGCCGTGCCCGCGGATCAAAATATTAATTTAATAATATATTATTATTATTTTAATAATTTTATTATTATTTTAATAATATTTTATTATTATTTTTATTAATTTTATTATTTTAATAATATTTTTATTATTATTTTAATAATCGGGTCGGACTTGGCACGGCCTATTACGGACTCGTGCCGGGCCGGGTCCTTCATGGGCTCATGTCGGCCCAGCCTGCGGACCTAATTCCTCGGCACGGCACGGCCCGTTTAACGGATCGAATCGTACTGAGCTTTTACTGTTCATAAACCGGACCCGTGCCGGTCCATTTACCACCTCTAAGGTCCAACTCTCGGCCATTGAGACCGAAGAACCGTAATCTGAAAAATATAGGGATTTAGTTGTTATTATTCAATATTTTTATACCTTTTTCTGTTGCTGAGCCATTTTAGATTTGTTGAATCGTACAGTATTATAACCCCTGAGTGTAGAGTTGACTTGACTAGAAGAATGCGCTACCACATTGACATTGACATGGTCCACACAAGGGATAAAAATAAAAAATTAGGTGAAGCATTGACTCGTTATGTGTACAAGTGATGAAGAAAGGGGGAAAGTTGAAATTGAAGTGTGTAAGCTTTTAATTTACAACTGTTATTTTTTCGTGTTAGTTTTCAAAACCATATGAATTTTATTCAACGATCAAATGAATGGATTCATGAAAAAAATTTCATATAGTGTAGAGAAAATTTTTAATTTTAATGTATATAATTTCTTTTAACATTCTTTTTAATTATCTTATGTATTAAAATTTTAATAATTATTTTAAATATTTAAAGTTTTATAATCTTATGATTTCGTTTGTTATTGAGATGTTGTAACGTAGAAGTTACATATGGTTATAGTAAAATAAAATAAAAATATTAAATATTAATAAGAGAAATTAATCAAATCTCATTAAAAATTAATATCATAAATTTTTTTAAAATTTAATTTCAAATTACAATTGAAATATTACAATCCTAAACTAAGTTTGT
>JAVXUL010000021.1:1188445-1199057 GCA_035590515.1 Trichilia minutiflora
ATAAACCTCTTTAAGAATTAGAAGGTCTGATATATTGTAATATGTGATTTTATCAAAATTTTAATTTTATAGATTATAAATATGAAATTCTTATTCTAATCAATCGAATTAGAATATCAGAAATCTGGTATGTCTCTTAAGAGGAATATTATGTAAAACTCAGATTAATGTTTAGAGTATATTTAATACTCTAAAAAAAAAGAAATTAGCCTATGGTCGATTAAGTAAAGAATACGACTTATTATTTATGACTCTTAAAAAATAAAAAATTACATTTTCTAATCTCGCAATAGATGATCTTGGTCTAAAAGATATTTTAGAGGCCCATAGAAGTCTATTTATGCTCTAAAAAACGATATGAGAACCTAACAACATCATGGTCTTAAATAGACAAATATTACTCAATTCATGTAGAAACTGAAATTGAAAAAAAAAAATATTAAAAAATTAATATCTCATATTTATTCGTAATATTTTCTCTCTATAATGTTGGAAAATTGTTGGGCTCTTTAGCCCATAGTTTTAATTGGGTCTTTGGGCCTTCTACTATACAACAAGTATAATAGATCCAAAAGCACTGTGACTAGACCAAAGGGCTTTTGATTACCCGACGCAATCCGACCCAAAAACTTCCTTTCTCCAGCTGCAGGGCAGGAGCCATCTCTTCCATCGTTCCCAAGCCAACGACACGGAACAGAAAATTCGACAAGGAGAAATCCTCTTAGTGTTGTTTCATGTTCTAAAATTTTCTCTTTAAATAAGTTTATTCTATTTTTCCTTTTCTTTTCTTTTCTTTCGTTTTGTCACTTTGATTATACTGAAGGAATTACTTGAAATTGTGGTAAAAGAGGTGCGTTTTTGTTTTCCTAGTTGTGGGTTGACTCAAGTTTTCTATTTTCAATTTTTTTTTAGTTTTATATATGCTTGTTTGGTTGGTTGCTGGGAAAGTTGAGAAAAGAAAAGAATATGATTGCGTTATTTTTTTTTTTTTCATTTTGTGGAAATGTAAGCTGAATAAAGTAATGAGTTGTTTATGGATTCTGAGATTCTGTTTAATTAATGAAACAAAAATATAGCTTTGATTAAAGTTCTAATTTATAGCTTTAGAATAAATATACGAATCGGTTTTCGTTGTCATTAGCCAATTGGGTTGCTTGGAGTAGCATTTGGCAACTTGGTTTAAAAATCTGTTTACAATCGCATCGAAGACTAAGTTTTTAACACGGAGTACCACGGATATGTCACATTTTATAGAATTTGAGAACAAGCGTTATTAACGATTGATTTTTCCACTGTATTAAAGAAGAGATTTCTATTGTTAAATTAAATTGATTTTGTTTTAAGTTTGTAGAATTCTTGCAATGCAGTATTTAACATAACTAACTATTGTTGTGAAATGAGCTGATTACTGAATTTATTCTTGCTTTCAGAATAGATTTATGTTTAAGAGGGGGAGAAAATGCCTTTGGGACTTATATTAGGGATTGGTAGAGCTATGCGAATAAAGCGTACTTTGTCACTTGACATTCTCTCATCCAAATGTGCACCACGAAGTTATTACAAGGGAAAGAATTCCAAGTCCTCTGGTTTTCATACTCGCAAAGGTTTGATTCCTCTACATTTTGATTTTGATATGTACCTGTTTCGCATGTAAACCTCTATGTCAGAAATTGGAGAGAGTAAAAGAAATTAGTTATAATTTTTGAGTTTGAAGAAACATACTGATCTATTTCTGGCGATCCCCTCAAAATTAAAAAAAATTCTGATCCTGCATTTACCATGAGAGAGTTATTGATTTGAGGAGAAGTTCTAACGAATTTCTGATTGTTCTTTTATCATCTGAGAGTTATTGATTTGAGGGAAAGTTCTAACGAGAATGACTATGGATGTGAATGCTGAGATTGCCTCAAATTGAAATTCAAGTTTATCCTTTTAAAATTATATTTTGAGGATCCTATTATGATGCACGCTGATACTTTATTTGTAAATCTTCAATTGAGATTAGATTAACTCAGGACTACATTAATACTACGAAAGCTTTTATGTGTTGGTGAGATTAAATTCTCATACTTATCAAGCTTTTGCTTAAACATGTATTAGCCTATTTTGTTATTCTTTGTGTTACACCATTTGATCCATCCCTAGGGAATTAGATTTTGCTATTAAATGTTAACATAGTTCAACTTGTCTAGAAAATTAATTGTGCTTTTCTTCCCATGGCCAAAGTCGTGATTTGAGGCAAAAGCATAGTTAAAATTCGATGTTGTCTTCCCGCTTAGAAAGAAAACAAGGCTCAAGATTTTTTCTTTTTTAAAGAAAAAAATTGATAATAAAAAAGGCAGAAATAGGATTTTCTTTATAAAGTATACACCGTTCGCTGGTTGAGTTACTATATGCCCAGAATCTAAATATAACTTTCCCAGGGATAAGGTCTAAACTATAATATGAAATTTATGATGTTAAATAGTTACAGCATATATAATTTGTTTGTTTATACTGTAACATTTGATTGTAGGTGGATATGTCGTGGTGCAAGAAAAACTGCCAAATTATGTGGTCCCTGATTTGACTGACTTCAAGGTTCTCATATTCTTTCCTGCTCTTTTGATTTACATATCTTTTTATTTAAATTTTTGACATAGGTAACAATCTGTCATTGTGGGAAATCTATCCCTCTATCTTTAAGAGGTTTGTATTCAGAGTAGGGAATTAAGGACCCAGTTTATTAACAAAATATATATGTATATATGTATGTGAACTGTTAGCAGCAAGTCCAAGTCCCTTGCTGGCGTATGAAGGATAAACTGAAGAGTTAGTTCTCCCAAAGCTATAAGAGTTTCTCAGAACTTGGTCGATTTTTGCTGTTGTCTTGGAGTCTTTGGTGCACGTCTTTCACATGGATAGTGTTCTGTTCTTGTTCCCTTTTGATGATCTTTAAGTGTTGCAGCAAGCGTTAATGAAAATACCTAGAGAGATTCATTTTCTTGGTTTTGTGTTTGTATGCAACATGCTCTCATGAGGCTTTGGGTTTTCCTCAAATTTGAGTTAGGTAGTTGCTATTTCACTAATTTATTGATGAATTGCCAAATATTCTTTTCATCCTTGTAGTGTATTCTTTAGGTGGTTCGCTAGATATTTCCAATCTTCAACTTGGTATCTGCATGGATGGAATGACGCAACTCCAAGCGCCAAGTCATGCTATGGAACAGAACTCTGGCTAATCCACTCTTTATTTTTCATGGGACATTCCTTTCTCATCGTTATCATATGATTTAAGTGTTATGATTCGGTGTACCAACAATGACTTTATGTTCATGACCCCTTTATCTGCATGGCCCCATTAGATAGTCTGGAAAAAGGATTTTGCTCATCAAGCACCGCTACCACTCAATTACAAGCAAATTTTTGTTTCATAGACTAGATCTCATCTACCAAATTATCAGTTGACCGGTCACTTCATAGATGAAGCATTGTGTTTGTATTGCTGATTAAGATTGGTTCTTTGTCCTTGTAGCTTAAGCCATATGTAACTCAGTGCCCGAGAGAAATCAAAAACAACTGAGGCTGCTGCAGAATGAGGAAAAATAATGCATAGTGGTCTGATATGATCTGTGGAATGCATTCATGGTGATATGATCCGGTAGTTTGAAGTTTCTCCGTTTTCAACTGTTTTAGATTTTCGAACTGTCACCAGATTATGTAGGTTGTCGAGATGTAGGGTCCAGTAGTATTTTGCAATTTAATTTCGAGAACGATTTATAAGTTTTGATAAATATGCAAGAGGATCTGAGGTTTGAGGAACATCATGTATGCAATGCAAGACTTTTCTTGATAATCCTTCGGGTGATTTATTCTTAATTGAGAACTGCAACATAAATAAAACTGTTTTTAAGGTTTCTGATGTCATCACAAAGCATACTTTGTTCTTTTTATGATGTGGAAATTTTGCAGAAAAGTTTATGATATTGAAATAAAAAATTTAAATTTTTTGAGACAGTCAAAATATAATTTTTAAATTTTTAATTTTAAAATTTAATGACAAAAAAGAAGTTGGATGGCTTTTGTCACGTGGCTCTTTGTTTAGTGGCAAACCCAATGGTGCATGGAACACGTCCTCGATAAGCACTCCTAAAATTTTCATTTTTGCAATTATTTACAATAATTTCGAGGTAATACAAGTAAAGCACAAACACAATATCACAACTCACAAAGAACATCATGACAAAGACATCGACCTTTAATCTTTTATTAATATCTCAACAAAAGGAATACAAAATACAACGTTTTATCGAAACTTTAACAAGCATTGTTAATTACAAAGTTAATATCTCACACTTGCTCTCTCGTGAATGGAGAGCAACTCTTTGGGAAATCTTCTTTCTTATATTTTTCACAAGACTCCTATTTATAATGAAACCAATATCCCTAGTTTTCTAAGATCATAAGGCTACCTTAGTTTTGAATTGTAATCGAATAGCATTCTTGACTTGCAAAACCCCTCTTGCTTGCAAAGTCTTAGCTAGCAAAGTCCTCATTTGTAAACTCTTGGCTTGCAAAGTCCTCATTTGTAAACTCTTGGCTTGCAAAGTCCTTGTCATTTGCAAAGTTTCTTTTGAACCACTCAAAGCTTGTCACGTCACCCTTCTAGACCCGCCTAAAAGTTTAGCTTTAACTCGCCACTTATGAGTTTGAATTTAAGCTTAACACAAATTCTTCTCTTAGAGTCTAGGAGGAGTTTGGCTCTAATTATGCTTACAAGTGGTGCACTCATACTTAAATGTGACTAAACAAGTTGTTCTATCATGAAGTTATTTCATATCCAATAATTAGACTAAAGTTTCTTAAATTACTCGTACTACATCATGGTATCTTAAAATCTCTTGAAATTTTGTATAAGTTTAAACTACTTTGAATATTTTGAACCCATTAAGCAGTACATTTGATTAACATGTAGTTGTGTGGGATCCATCTTTTTTTACTGCATACTGCTTGCCCACTGTACACGAACCGTCTGCCCTCATTCCCTGTGTTGCCCTATGTATGTTTCATAGGTACTGTAGTTCGCGACACGTTTAACTTTTGTCCGCTCCTTTCATGTACTGCATGTTACTACACAGCCCAACGTGTATTGCTATTGTGCATATTCTACCTTGCATGTATCGCCCTACAGCCCACGCTAATCTCCCCTTGGCTACCCAAACGCATTCATCGTGTTGCACCTGCAACACCACGGCTAAGTCTCTCATCAACTATTGCCCATGTCCACCTTTCATGTGTCCGCACACACTAATCTCTCCTTGACTAACTAAGGTATCATCCTAATTTCGATTTAGCCACTATGACTAAGACTGTGACAACTTTGAGCTCCCCATAAAAAGAAAAAAAATCATCCATGTTTGACAAAGATTTTCAACTATGCTGTCATAGAAATGATTTAAATTCATTCTTTAAATTAAGGGTGGGTACCAGATGGTTGGGTTTTACAAAAATTAATAGGATTAAAATTTGAAAAAACTTAAAATTAAAAAATAAAAAATTAATTTTAAACCAATAAGAATGTGAATACAAATTACTATTTAATTTTTAAAATTCTAATTATGAATAATAACAAAAAAGTTAAATTCCGAACTAACTCACGTAATAAATATTTATTTTTATTTTTAAATCGAGCCGAATAGCCGATTAGATTGAACTGATTTTCATGAAATTTTTGTTTTAGTTTTACATACCTAAATTGTTGTGTGCTTTGTTTCTATCATATCATAATAGGCATTAAAATAACATGAAAGTATTTACGAGTTTATTGAAAAAAAATTACATGTACAGTCATTTTAAATAAGACCAACTAATTAATCAATATCGTTTTAATCATTTACTTGGTCCATTAATTAGTTGGGATGATATTGACTGATTGACCGATCTCATTTAAAACGAACGTACACAAATCTTTTCTTATCAAAAATTCTATTTTTAGTTTGGCACAACAGCAAAAATTACTAATTTTAAGAAGAAATTTTGAACTATGCCTCTGGAAAACTAATCTATATACTTAATAAAATTTTGGTTTAATATGTTAGTGATTTATAAAAAAGGATAGAAGTGTGTGTGTGTGTGTGAGAGAGAGAGAGAGAGAGGGAGAGGGAGAGGGAGAGGGGGAGAAAGGGGTGATGTAACCCATAGAATAAAATGGAAAAGAGTATCTTATGAAATCCAATGGGAAAGTCTTTTTAAGTGATGGACACGTAATTGCAGAGCCATTGTTTGTACTCTCTTCATCTAATTTTACACAAAAATTCAATTAACAAATCTTCAGCAGTTGTCAGATGGGGATTTATTTCAAGGACAAGGAAAGATTGTGCCAAGACGGTGAGTGAGTGCGACTCTTTTTACTCTATTCTTAATTACCATTTGGAAGCGATTTTTGAAGCAGTGTTTTTCAATTTGTAAATTGCTTCTTTGAAAAACAGTTCATAAGTGTACTCTTTATTGGTTAAGAATATTTTGATTATGTTAAAAGTGTTTTCAAACATACCCACCAACTATTTATTAAAAAAAAAAGTGAAGGGTTGATGGTTAATTATAATTTTAAAAAATATATGTAATTATTTAATAAAATAAAAAAAAAATTAACTCTTGGGTATTTTTTTTTATATCCATTATTCCATACTGAAAAAAGATTTTCTTATGCATGATTTGATTTGGAGGATAAGATTTGTGTAGGACAAGTTGAAATCAATCAACACCAACTTTCCTTATTTATGTTAAATTTCCAAATAATCAGAATTATTGGCCATCAATTTGATTTAATGGCATGTTTTAAGTAATGATATTGAATGTCAATCACAAATTTTTGGGAGAGAGAAAAATGAAAAATGAAAATATAAATGGCTTATTTAGAAGCCCAAGGTTCTCTTTAATTTCCATTGACACCAAAAGCCTAAATCATCAAAAACCTTTTTACTGTGTAAATGTAATATCCCAAATGGGGTTGGGTTGTTGAGACGCAAAAAAGCCCTCAGCTTTTCACTATCTTCTCAAAACACAATCACACCATCAAGTCTCCATCGAACACCTCAAATCTAGCCTTACTATCTAATAAACCTCTCCTTTATTTTTTCTTCTCTTCTCTTTTATAAATAATATTTAAATTTATTCTCCCTATCTACTCTCTCTCTTCTCATCACAATGTGTCCACGCATGTAAAAATATTCACTAAACACGTATATTTATGTATTTGTGTGTCAATTAACAAACACGTGCACATCTCATTCATTATTATTTGCTTTTATCCTACACAAATTTGAAAAATGCTTTCTTGCATCGATGATATGTGTAGTATTTTATTAGTCCGGCGAACATACACAACAGTATCTAATAAAAGTATGATACTTATGCATTCTATTAGTGTTTATTTTTGAACTTCACCTTTTAATTTCACCTACCAAGTTATACACCGAACCAAATTAACTAGCTCATGAATATTGTGATCTCAGTAATAATTATCTTCAGAGGTATGAATATATTGGGCAATTCTAGCTATATGATTCAATTTCTGCTCATAAGAAAATTAATGGCAAGTGGGAAAGCAAATATCTACCCCACGACACAAAATGGCAAATAGATTGACAAATTCTGAGGGATTATATACCATATAGTCTCCTATCAACATCAAAACCAGCATTGTCTAACAAAAAGTGATTTGAGTTAAAAGTGATTCTGGGAAATATTTTGGCTTTAGCTTTTGCCGCCAGATATCATTTCAAAGAGATTGCAAGTGTAGAGAAAGTTCTAGCTAGATAGCTTAGCACAACAATTAAATCTATATATTTTGTTGGGTGTAAATATGTTGGCTTCAAGTGACACAAAAACGGAAGAAAAAAATCTTTAATTACAAAAAGGTAAATTGAAAAGTTGTAACAAAAGATAATTTACGTGATTTATTGTGTTAGTTTATCATGACACAGGGCTGGAAATCTTATCACATCAATCTTGAAATTATGCTAATTGATTGAAAGTTTGTAACATACTTATGATGATTCATCAAAATTACAATTCTTAGAAAATTAATGACCAAAAGTTGAGGCATCGGGATAATGATATAAGAATATTTCGAATTGATAGGCTAGAAACATTACCAAACAACCCCAAGATTGATAGTAATTAAGGATATACCCAATTAAACATGGTTCTTAAAACCCTAAAATCTAATCACATGGGCACCAAAGAATTTTTGCAATTAAGTCGTAGATTGTTGCTTGTATGTGTGTATACATGTATCTTCTGAGGTTAGGCAATGGAGAATCACACGCCAGATATCATCATGACCTAAAATCAATTACCAGACACATAATTTCAAAACCATAAGTTTGGTGATGAACATCAAGGCACATGAACATGTGTGTCCGTGCCTGCCTTCCAGCTCGAGCAGCTTGTAAATATTTTTGTAATTATGACTTCTATATTCTTAAATTGCACATATTTGCATTTTTTTCAAAACACCCTCAACATTTGATTTTCCTTTCAAAGCTGGATAGGATAGCGAGGTAGACAATATCAAACTCGCTTCCTCTTAATATATGAAGCGACATATAATTTTACAAGTTTAAATATCGGATTTAACGTAATTATTTTAGTACAAGAAATGAATTTGGTAGAATCATGTCGATTGTTACGTCGATGATTTACATCATCCCCTTCAAATTATAGTATCGAATTAACGGATACATTTTCTTGATACAGGAATTTATCTACAAATTAGAAAGAGTGGTATGACTTGATGATACTATATATACTCACTAGCTTGTATCATTTAACAACATAAGCAACAGATGGAATCCACATAGATGTCACTAAGCAAAATGTTTTGCTAATAAAGTATATCCATTACCAATTTAGCATTCACACATACATAAAAATAACATGTACGGATTTGATAGAAACCCAGAAAAAGCTAGGGGAATTCAATTTTTTTACCATATCATCATTTCACTTGTACATGAAAACAAGGATTGGATCGTATCGTGGATTTTTCCAGTTCAAAGTTTGGCTATCTTATTTTATTCAACTCATGTTATTAGGTCAAGTCGGACAAGTGTTATTGGCATGGAATTAAAGCACCCCACAAGCTGCTTTTTTAACACATGTTTATAAGAAGCCAAAGTATGTATATGTTAGGATTAAAAGGCAGCTTAGCTGGTCATTCCATTTTAAACCAATCACTGTATTGGATGAAAACAAAAGCTTCCTCATCATTTTAGGGTTTGCCCTTGCTTATATAATTAATGATTATATATATATTTTTTTATTTATCTACTAATGAGGCTGTTAAGGCAGTTGGACCATCAATTCATAATTGAAATTCTAGGGTTTTCTGATTAAAAATTAATTAAGAAAATAATAACACAAAGAATATATGCTTAACGCTGCTAGAGATCGTCATCAAGTCAATAAACAGGGTTTCAAGGTATAAATACGGTGCCTAGGGTTAGGGCTTGATAGAGTGAACCATTTTCCCTCTCTTCCTCTTCTACTCTCTTTCCCTCTCTCATTTTCCCTCAATCTTTCTAATGCCAGTTTCTGATTGTGAATTGGGGAACGAATTTCAGAATTCTCAAGCAATTTCTAGAGGATTTGGAGATGACGAAAGTGGAGAAATTTTTGGGACTAGCAGAATGAGGAAACGTCAAGTGGTTTTGCGACGAGAAGAACCGTCGAGAAGTTCAACTACTTCATCCATTACTGTGACGAGCGTGAGGTATGCAGAGTGCCAAAAGAATCATGCTGCTGGAGTCGGTGGATATGCCGTTGACGGTTGCAGAGAGTTCATGGCCGGTGGGGAAGAAGGAACAGCTGCTGCACTCACTTGTGCTGCTTGCGGTTGCCACAGGAGCTTTCACAGAAGGGAGGTGGATACTGAGGTTGTTTGCGAGTGTTCTACACCGTCTTCAACGGGGAGTTAAGAGAATGAAACTAATTGTGTGTGTTAGTAATGGAGGGTTAATTCATATCTTGAGTTAACTTGTTGCTTCCCTATATAGATACTTGGGTTTGTGTTTGGTGATATTTTCTCGTACTTCTTATCTTCCTTGGTTTGAGATTGTTGTTTTTGGTTTTCTAGGGTTAATTTATAGACATGACTGGCTAAAAACCTCGTTGATGATCATCATATTTATGTACAAAGGGGTGATGAAATTGTGTGGTTTTCTCGAATGAATGAATGAATGATTTTTCCTTGCTTGTTTTTACAAACCATAGCTCCTATATGTGAAATCAAGAAGCTATAGATGATCTTTTAATAATAACTGATTGCAGATTGTGAAGGAAAAGGAACGATGGACTGAATGATTCTTTACCCAAATTCTATGGCTAAGAAGAAAGCAAATCACCGATAAAACATAATAATAAGAATTTCGGAATTTCAATGAAGGATATCTGAGTAACAACAATGTTTATCAAACACTTTAACAATTATACTTTCAAAATTGAAAAGAAAAGAGAAGCACACAACAATTGTACCCATATTATAAGTTCATATCCTTCGTGATCTACTAATACCTAAATAATATTTTATCAGAATATAAATTTGGACAAGTAATTGAGCTAGTTGCAAGAG
>JAVXUL010000021.1:1213477-1224495 GCA_035590515.1 Trichilia minutiflora
GAGACCTAAAGATTAAACTTAGACCCAAAGTTATCGCACGAGCAACAAAAAATATTGAGACACATGCAGCCAAAGCTGTCGACGGATCGGATTGGATAAATTTAATTTGACTCAGTTTATTAAGAATTAATCTTTAAAAAAAATAATCGAATCAATCTATTTATTATATGAATTAATATTTTATTAATATTAATTTAATTTATAAATTAAAAAATAAATTTATTTTAAATTTTTTAAATTTAAATAAATATATATATCTATAATAATTATTTATTAATAAATATAATATATTAATAATAATAATAAATTTATAATTTAAATACAATATAAACTAATTATATTATAACTTAATATATAAAAAATTTAAAAATTTTATCAATAATTATAAATCACACGTGATCTTAAATCTCAAAATATATTAATCTAATACTATTTAATATTAATAAACAATAAATTTAATATCATTATTAATATCCAAAAATAATCGATCATTATACAAATATAAAGATTAAAAAAAATAGATTTAATTTTTTTGAATTAGGTGAATTAAATAGATTAGTCCATTTAATCTATGGGTTAAATAGATCGAATCAAATCAATTTACGAATTAAATGAACTAATTTTTTTATTCTTAAACATATCAACTCATATACTATCGATCCGTTTAATAACTCTATATGTAACTTTAAGATAAGTGATACAAAAATATAAATTTCTAGTATAAATAATGATGAAAATAAAATTATGTTATTATTAGCATTCTACGACGATTAATATTATCATATTAAAAAATATAAATTAAATTTATATTTAAATTATAATAACTTAAAAAGGATTAATATAATACATTGAGTTTGGATTAAATTCACTTTTAAAGTAGGATAATTAAAAAATCAATACCAAAGTAATTTAAAATTTTATAATTATTTTTTAATTGTTGCACAACATTCAAATTGTTAGATATTTTAATATTTTTATTAATAAAAAAAATAATACGTAATAGGTCACCAATGATATTGAACTGATGAATCCATATCAAACCGACCTCTTAAAGAATCCAATACGATAAGAATTCAATACGAAAAATGAAAAAGTTAACAAAAAAATTTATTTTTTATTTTTGTCTCTTATATATAAGATATGAGTTGTCCAATTGATCATTCAAAGATTATAAGTGAGCACAACACGGAAAGTTGTCAAATATAGGGATATTATTTGAGAATATTTTGGACCACAGTTTTTGTGGGTTTTTTTTTTTAAATAAAGTTCAATAATCTTCAATCTTTATGCTTCGAAATAATTCCTGTCGTCCTTCAGTGACTTGCAATAAGTGCTTCTTGTATATTTTCATGCCTTTTTTATTTTTTATTTAAAAAAAAAAAAAAGATGATCAAATTAATCAAGGGTCAGGATTTAAAATTGTAAATTTTTATTTTTTTTATTTTTTGGTTATGCCTCTTATCAATTTCATCCAGTTTTGCAAGCAATTTGGGAGAGTATCTAATAATTTAATGCCTTTTTTATTCTTTAAAATGGAATAAAGAATCAATTAAGAGATTGTCAATATACTCGCCTGAGGGTATTGAAAATGAATTTAATATTGTCAAAAAATGTTTTCGGAAATATATATATAAATGGATAACAACATTTTAGTCCCTGAGATTTGCCTAAACAACATTTAAGGACAAAGTTTGGCAAGAAACAACAAAATGGTCCTTACCATAACAAAAATGTACTGTGTAATATTTTTACAACCTTTTTTTTTTTTTTGTGTGTGTGTGTGTGTGTGTTTAGAGAAACCATTTTTGTGTTTATGTGTGCATGAACGCATTTTAATTTAAAGTGAAAATGAAATATTTTTAAGTGCCTGTTGCAATAATGCCAACAAAATATGCTCATATTAACAACATATATTACATCCACAACACAATGAACTGTTTTTTGATAAATATTTGAAGTTGACAAGACATTAAGAATTTAATAAAATCTTGAAAAAAATTTTAAAACATGATTTTATAAAAAGAAATAATTCAAATAATACTATAAAACAGTAAATTTTTTTAATCTAGTTGAAAATTTTAAAACTACTTTAAAATTACATTATTTTAACATTAAACTAAACTTAAAAATAATTGAATTTGTAATGAAGTCATTATATTAGAACAATTGAAATCAATTAAAATGATTCCAAAAAATAAAAAACATATCATTTGGGAAATTTTTTTAAATAATCATGCAATGTTTTAGAAAAAAAAAAATTCTCTTTTAGTGCAGTCATTGTTAAAGTTGAATAGGTATGCACTAACTCTTAAGCGGTGCTAAACTTGATCATGTTAATTTCACGTGTTAGTATTTCAATTTTAATAAGCAATCTTGTGAAACACAATTTAAATGTGCATAATTTAGCATAACGTGAGAAAACGAAAGCTAATACACAATAACATGTTAGACATATGAATCCTATGGTTTTATTTCACTTCTTGATTTGAGATTTCTCGCTAGAACGATATCTAATTTTGTTATTTAAAATTTTAATTCGAATATTATTTAATAATTATGACACCACTCAAAATCTTTAAAAAAAAATTATGTTAAAATTATTACTTTTAGCTATGTAGAGGGAATTTTTTATCTATTTTATTATAATCAAAGACTAAAAAAATTAGCTCATATTGAAGGTGGATTTATTATGATTTTTAATGTAATTTTTTTAAAATCTCCTGATAATTGTATATTTTTATTCATATGAAATCAAGATTATTTTTCCATAATATTATTATTTATTAATTATCAAAAAATATATATTTATTTAAAATTATAGATTATCACAAAGTCCTAGGCCAAATATAAACATTGCCCCCTAAAAAATATTGTGTTTTGTTGGTGTTGAATATATGAAAAATTATAATTATTATAATTAGTTTCCAAAATCAGTAATTGGCTGAGGCAACATGTACACAGTACACATCTTTATTTTTCAACTTTACACCAAATTATCAGAAATTTCACATACAAAAATTCAAAAATAATAATTAAAAAAGAAGAAGAAGAAGAAGAAGTTACCCTCTTGTGTGTATATGGTTGATAATTTTACTTCTTGGGGTTAAAGGGGTAACGTAAACCCTAAAAGTTACCTAACAAGGTTCAGCTTTCTAATCATTTTATCCTCGGAGAAAATGAGAAGTCACATTCAATTACAAGAAATTAGTTGACATGTAAACATTGGAAGCACAGAAACCCAATTCTCTAGCTAGCAAATATTTATATATAAAAGGTTTCTCAATTTAAAAAAAAATAATACCTTAAAATTTCTATCACTAAGCATAATTACATCCACAAATATTAAAATGTAAAACAATATTGATTTAATGGGTTGCTTAAGTAAAAATTGTGTCAACTAGCCCTTGAAATTCTCTCCATTTTTGACATTTCTCATACTTAAAACACAACATTCAAGCTTCAATTGAAGATTTCAATCAAATATCCAAATGATATAATACCCAACATAAACTTTTACTAACAAGTTCAAAAAATTTTTGTTTTAGGTAGGATTTGGGTAAAATGAAAATCGTCAAATTTGAATGTAAAATTTTAGACCGTGTTCGGTACATTTTGATTTTGGACAAATATAACACGAATTAAAAAAGACTTAAGGGGAATTTGCGGAAAATGACCCATGCTTTGGCAGTTGAGTTGAGATTAAATAAATCATTCCCCCCACGAAAACAAGATTAATGACTTCATCAATGACCAAAAACCAAAACAAACAAACAAACAAACAATGAATTGGCAGTGCTAGACAAGACACTCAACATTTAAGGACTACTTTCGTCATCAACAAATAAATAATAAAATAGTTATTATAATAATATAAAACAATAGCACTAATTGTGATGAAATGATCAAACTCTACTTCCCTTTAAAGTAAAGTTAAAAAAACAATATTGTAATTTATTAATACTATGTATTTGATTATTATTAATTAATTATCCCTTAATCACAAAGTTTATGTTTTCCTAACTATAATTCTATAGCCCACCTTGTGTTATAATCTAAATCATTATCCAAAACAAAAAAAAGGCTGATTAATTTGTCTAATGCAGAAGAAGGATGCTTTTACGCACTTTTTGAGAATAAATTAATAAACCAACAAACTAAGATTCTTTAGGACGTTTTTTTTCCCTTACCTTAGCCACTCAAATGATAAGATTATTATAATATAATATAATATAATATAATTTAATTTAATTTAATTTAATATAATAAAGGAAGAGAGAAGTGAAATCAATGATCAGGGTATGATGCATGTCCTAAAGACAAAACAATTCTATATATCAAATTTATTGTAAGTATTAAGAAATCAAATAAAAAAATTAAAATTGTAAGTATTAAGAAATCAAATAAAAAAAATTAAAGTACTGCATAAAGTACTAAATGGGATTAATAAAATAATTTGTATAACCCAATTCTAATCTAATCTAAAGCTTGCAAGCCAACACTTTTTGCTTCTTTCTCTCAGACATCAGATTCAGAAGATTTAAAGAAAACACAAAAGACTGTTCATTCATATAATTTTTTTTTTTTTAAATTTTTCAGAGATGAACAAGAAAAAGAAGAAAAGAGGAGCAATTGAAGGTGGAAAATGAATAAATAAAGGGGAAAGAAATGAAAAATAAATTCCCATTTTTGGAACAATCTCTCCCCCTATATGTTGATGATCATCATTTAATTAAACTAGGAAACAAAATGAGCAATTAAAGAAAGAAAATTAATAATAATTTAGTAAGAAATTTAAAAACAACTAAATTAATAACCATGGTAGTAGTTCTTACTCTCTATCTAACACTTATTTATCTCATCAAAAGGATTTCAAGAGGAAGAAGATGACCCATTAGCAGTGGCAACATGAGCAACAGTTTCGCTTGCAAAGTGATGATTCAAATTCTGCATAGTATTGTTGTTGTTGTTGATGATGTTGTCTTCATGATCATCACTACCATTCTTGTTGATTCTGTTGTCGTCGTTGCTGTTGTTGCCGTTGTTTTCTTCATTGCTGTAATTATCAAGAGTGGTTCTTCCTCCTCCTTGTTCTCCACCGTTACCGTTCAAATCTCTCTTACCAAAAGTGTTTTTATTATTATGCATCCAAACTTTTAACACAGTCCTATCAACCCCAACTTCTTTGCAGAATTCTTTAACCATCTCGTCGTCTCTCTTCTGCATCTTCCATCCAACTCTCTCCGCAAACTGCAACATCTTATCCTTCTGACTCTGGCTGAACTTCGTCCGGAACCGCTTCCTCGAGCTCGAGTTGCTGCTCACATTAACATTTAAGTTACTAATTATCGCCTCCTGCGCGCTCTGTAAGTTCCCAGATAAAGCAAGCAGCATGTGAGGCGCTGAGGGATAGTAAGACGACGAGATCGGGGGAGGTGACGAAGAATTAGGACTCCGCTGACACGGTGTCTGTGGGTGAGGCTGTTGTACCCGCCCTGGGGGTAGTGGGTGGTGACGGTGGTGAGGCTGATACTCAATTGTGGCAGTCGTGTTAGCGTTTCTTGGGTTGCTAAGAGAAGCTGTATCTATAATATCCTCAGATTCCCGACGGTGAAAGTTCCGATGGCAGCCGCAAGCGGCACACTTTAAAGAAGTGGGGTCTGTCGCCGTCGCAGCAGGAGACGGCATGAACTCTCCGCAGCCGTCTAGTGCATGTCCACCCTTGCTGGCGGCGTGATTCTTAAGACATTCTTTGTAACTTACAACAATCGCATGATGGTTGTGGTTGTGGAGATGATGGTGTCGGAGATGGTGCTGCGGGTGGTGGCGTTTCAAAACGCCGTTAGTGGACGTTAAGTGCTTTGCAGACTGGATCCGCGTCGCCCCCGTTTGATGATCAATACTCTCAGTTTCTGGAGATTTGGCGTTTGCTGCGTTTATGTTGGTGGGGGTTATATCCATGGTTTAAACATTTAAAGCTCCAAATAAAAAAGTGATTTTGATAACAAAGGTGCTTTCAGGAAGTTGTTAGGGTTAGGTTTCTGTTAAAAAGACTGAATTTTTATTTGCTTTCATGGAGAGAAAAGGAGGAAGAAGGTAGAAGATGACGATGATGATGATGAGCAGTGAAGACTGTTGATAATAAAAATCTGGGTTTTTGTGGTTGTCCTTCTTAACCACTTGTATTTTTAACCCGAGTTATAATCCATAGTTAATTTTTAACCCTACTTAGGGTTAGTTATATACTTATCTTGACATACATATATTTATATGCTTGTGTAATAAATATTAATCAAGAGTTAATACATTTTTAGCATGGTATTCAATTTGCTAATCTTTGTCTTATTCTGACTCAGCAGTTACCCGAGTTAAGAAACCGACTTAAGAGCTGAGTTGACTCAGTGAGTTAAGCCATTGCTGAGCCTTTGACTGTAACAAACCAAGCATTAATTGTGTCAAGTTGTTGGCATAAGTGCAAGGAAGTGGACCGCCATAACAGTAACCCCTAATCGAATTTGATTTTGCCAACCCGTGCCCTTTTTTTTTGGATCACCAAAACAACCCTTTTCTTGCACTTTAAAGACAATATTACCCTTCACCGTGTGCAATATTTAACCTAATCACATACTTTTTTTTTTTTTTAAACCCGAAACTCTGGCCTTGGTCAGATCCTTCGGGTCTTCTAAACGATACTAAATCAAGACGAATTTAGTAATCTCAATTTTTTAACTTAGATCCGCACTTAATTCAACTTACGTAAGGATAATAATTAAGTTCATGATCAAATCCAAAATCTATGAATAAGGATTATATCATCTTATTATCACGACTGCATTCCTTATGGTCTAATTACATACTTATTAATTAATAAAATCAATTATGTAAAGAGTAATGATTGACATCCTAGATTTGAGATTCTAATATTTTTATATAAATGATATGATAAGTAACATATATAATTGCAAAATTTTAAATTTATTTATTATACTATTTAACTATATAATATATATATGAATACCACATTATTTAAGATGGAATGTATAATCCAAACTTTGAGGTGTTTAGTGTTATTCTAAATTAGTGAAATTAAGAAGAAATTTAATATTTCATTAAATTTTTAAAAATAAAAATAGGATTTAATAAAAAATTTAGTATTTTTTATGTGAGTTAAGATACATGCATCAAATCATATGTTTGTATCTAGATAAAATCACAAGAAAAAAATTGAATAATTTTTTTATTATGATTTGACAAAAATATAATTCATAAAATTTTTAAAATTTTCAACTAATTGCTAAAAATTTAAGGAGGTGATGTTTCTTAAGGAAAAGATGAGTTTATAATAATGGGCAAAAGTGTCAATTCATTTTGGATGGAGTCAATCTATCAAATCCATCTTGTTTATAGCTTAATACATCCCTAAAATTAAAAGTATCTTTGTCGGCTTGAGAGAATTTTCGGACGTTGAATGGGCATGTCTGACCGAAACCCTGCCAACGGCACCGTTTTACTAGATCCTTCCAACAACCAGACAAACAAAATCCAAGATTACCAAAAAAACCGAACCGGAAATCTGTGCCAAGATTTGGAGTTTAGTCCACGAGAACATCATCGTATTAGTCATGATTAACACTTAAAATACGGACCTGATTAGCGGACACATGTTAATCCTATCCACGTGGCAACTCAGATCCTTTACACTTTACATTTGTTAGATGCCACGTAGTACCTTTTACCTCAGCTTTCTTTTGGGAGACATGATCCAGTACAACAACACGTACCTTTTAATTAATTATGTTTAATATTTTTTTTAAGTGATTGAAAATCTCTCGTGGGCCACCTGAAATTTAATAAAAAAATTGCTGGGGATTTAGAAATCAGAACCGTTGATGGGCACTGAAATCGGTGTGATTAATAATTAATAATTAATTAATTAATTTACAGGCATGAATAAATGGAGTAGTTAATTTTTTTGGGATTATTGGATAGGGATAATCAGAAATTTATTGGGTGACATCAGCAATCTAATCATCTAGCAGCTAAGGTTTTATCATCGAACGGTGTGTAAACCAGCCGTTGCATTGAAACTCACAACTTCAGGAGAACAAAATTTATTATTATGTAAATGAGTAATATTTAATATTTTTACTTTTATTTGATTTTTTATTGTTTTTGGTAAAAGTAGTTGATTGGTGATGGCTCTGAGAGTGCTTTTCAATATACTTTGTTCAGCTTTAGATTTGACTTGACATTTAATCAGTGTTTTTTTTTTACTGTAAAGCAGTAAAAAAGAAAAAAAGAAAAAATCTTAGTGGTCGCCCACCATTTGTTATTATTTTATTTTATACATCTTTTTTTTAAATTTAATTAAAAAATAGAATGTATAACAAAATTAAATAAAAAAAATTAAAAATCTTCCTATTGTATTTTTTGAAATTGATGTTGTTTCAATCCATGATTCTTGTAAATTGAAATCACTAAATGTTAAATGGACCATTGGTTAGTAAACATTAGTTGTCAATTAAAAATAGTCATTTTATTAAACACTTGAATTGTTGTTATTCAAAAATCAAGCAAAGGTACTACAATTAAAAAAACATATTTTGAGATTTAGGTGTTGTTATTGGACTAAATGTTGACCTTTTTACACATATTAATGTAGAATCACTATCAAATTAAAAGGATTATGAATGCGATGATTCATAATAAATCTTGCACATTTAAAATTAACTTATATTCGTATTGTCCAATTTATTCAAATTTTATTAAAAATGGGAGAGAATATTTTTTAATTAAAATAAATAAATTATAAAACTATTGATTGATATATGGGTCCCAAAGTAAAACAACAAAAAGTTTTGAGATTTTGAGGGTAAATGTATGCATTATCAGGAGGTCTTAAACAAGGACATGCCACCACACATCACACCTAAATACTTGTTTGCTCATTCTTTAGGGACAATATGTCACATTTTGTGACAGTTACTTACATACTATCTTTACCTTTTTCATCTTTTTTTTTGGTGGTGGGGGTGGGGGTGAGGCGGATTTTTGTTATCTTCTTGATTTGATTAATTTTTATGTGCATAGATCTTCTTAGCATTATGGGCAATGTTTCGGATCAATGCATTATGGTCTTACAACAGTTATAGGTTCATATTTTAGAGTTTTTTTCGTTGGAAAATACCTAAAAATGTTAAATATTAATTAAAAAATAAGTGAATTTTATTAAAAGTTAGTAACTACTAAATTACAGTTTATAATTCTTCTATTTATTGTGGATTAAGTGTTTTTATTTTAATATTTAAGAGAGATTGTTTTCTATTGTGGGTTAGATTTTTTTTATTTTGATATTTAAGAGAGATTTTTTTTCTATTTATTATTAATATGGATAATTAGATCTAGTCAATGTTGGTTAGTATTTTATTTAAGAGAAAACTTTTTAAATTAATTATATTTTACATACAATCAATTAACAAAAATCTTTAAAATGTCTGCTATAATAGATTAAAAAAATATTTATATATTTTTAAATTTGTTATAAGAAGATTAGAATAGAACGGTTCTCTTCTCTCACATGTATGTTGTTAAGTTCGATGTTAGTATTTTATTTAAAGAGAAAAAAATTTATTATTAAATATTTGAATTATAGTATAATAAATTAAATTTAAACTTATTTTAAAATTAAAGTAAAAAATATAAAAATATTTAATTAATGTTGATATTTTTTTGTCTATTTTATATTTAAAATTTAGTGATGTCATCTTAACGCATGTAACTTAAAAACCTTGTGATCTCACTCTCTTGGAAAAGGTAGTAAACCAAATGTTGACTATTAACAATTATTCATGCATCAACTTAAAGAATTATAAACAATAAATCAATAATTATTCACTATAATATTTATCAAATAGTTTAATTATTGTATTAAAAAAGAATTAAAATAATTATAAGGGCAGGTTATAGCATAAATACAACTCCTGTAATGTTTGTTGTAATTTTCCCTTTTACTCCCCAGATTTCTTGCTATATCTCTTAATTAAAAAATTTAAAATTGTAAAAATAAATTTAAAATTAAATAAAATGTCCTGTAATATGGAAGAAGGGACGAGGACGAAGGCAATCGCGGCGGAAATGAATAGACTCTTCATTTTTCTTTTATTCTTTTTTTAGGGGTCATGCCATGGTTCATTTATCATACATATATTTAATTTTTTTTATTATAATTTTTACTTATTTTTGTAAGATATAAATAAATATTATTAACGATATTATTTATTTATCCTTATTTTTAAGATTATATAATTTTGTTATTAGTAACAAACCTAAATCTATTTTAAAAGACTTTATTAATAATTTGGAATTAACTTTATATTTATAATTCAATAATTTTCTCTCCTATTTTGATCGAAACTCGATTTATCTATTTATCTAGCAATCTTAATAATTTATTAAGAATTATTCCTTACCCATATCTTCTTGCCCTCCAACACCACTCATTGTTTTTTAGGATTGAATCGTTATAAATATTTTTTGTTTTGACCCAATTCTTAGATCCGTACAATTTTACTTTTAGTGATGTATCCAAACTCATTTTCAAAGATCTTATTAACGATTTGGAGTTAACTTCATATATATAACCTAATAATTTTCTCTTCCGTTTTAATATGAGACTCGATTCATCTTTATTCTCGATCATTCTAATAGTTTGTTATGAGTCACTTTTTAAGACAGAGTTGTTACGGTTTTTATTTTGTTATATACTTTTAATTCTTTTATTATAGTTTCAATAAATAAAAAATTTTAAAAGTAGATTAAAAAATTAAAATTTATAATCAAGAAATTTGAGGATTATAATATAAGAATTAAAATTTTGTATAGTAGTAAAATAGGATGAAATTGATGAATGCACCGTATCCCTTCCCTAGTTTACTTCATCCCTATCTACAGCGTTAGGAATTTTAAGTCACTATTAAATTATTCATTCTAATTACTTGTTAATTAATCTAACCCTGATTCTT
>JAVXUL010000021.1:1254053-1269040 GCA_035590515.1 Trichilia minutiflora
ATTGATTGTTCTAAACTATAACTTGGACACCGTGCGCTTGCGGGTTTCTTATACGTGTTTCAAATAAATACGCAACACTTGCCCTTCTCAAAGACATTATATTAAACCCCGTTTATTTATGATTTGCAGATTTTGTAATTTAATTGTGACATAAGTAGAAGATGTTTAATATATTAGATGTTCATTTAAAGTTGATATCTTAATTAATGCTGCTTTTAAGGTTATAATGGTAATTAAGGAATGCTCATTAATTATTAACCAAAATAGGAGGCATCCTACACTTCTGAAGAGAGATGTATACATGAATCAAAGAAGAAATATGGTAATGAATAATAATTTATGTATTTAATTTAGTATCTTTTTTCCACATTAAGAGAAAAAAGATTGAGCTACCACTTATTTCTTGAAGAACCTTTTTGGAGAACATGTAACTAAAATAATTAATTTTTATTAATGTTGATAAAGTCTAAATTTCCCTATCGAATTTCTTTTATTTATTGAAGCATCGATTATAAGAACTTTATGATAATAAGTTTCATTTTACGATTGAAAACAACAACAACAACAACAACAACATAACTTTCCCCATAGTGCCCATAGACAATACATAAATATATTAACCAGGTTAAAAAATGGATAAGCAAAATTAAAAATATATGGGCTTATAAAAAAAATTTTGGTACCCTTGTGATTTTTTTGTCAATTACAAAGAAAATGATAATTTAGTAATGACTAATTTTTTAATTAAATAATTAAACTCCTAAAAATATTAAAACGATCAAGTCTCGACAAAAATTTATTTTTACCTCAATAAATGGAAAACGACATGTAATCAACTCTTTAATATATCATAACTAGAAAGATACTTTTAATTTTTCTTTTTTATAAATTTAGAAGAATATTCGATAAATAAATATTTTGTATTATTAGAATATCATATCACCACTTGTCTCAAAATTATGGCATTAATTTTTGTTATGCCCTCAATATGTTACTTACTTCTATTCTATCAATATTTTAATAAATACTAAACTATTTTTACACACATATTTATTTAGTTGATTGTAATTTTATTTTTTTAGGAAAATTACCATAAATGAGTTGTTTTTGACTCTTAATTTTAAAAATTACTGTCTTAAACAGATTTAAACAAATTAAACTAAATATATATATTTTGGATAATAATACCTTTATAAGATGATTCTCTATTTTAGATAGTTTATTGAATTTATTTTCGAGAAGTCATTATCAAATTTACTTTCATGAGTTTACTTTTGAAAATATGTTACACTCAAAATAACATAATAGAGCTCAAATTTCTATCATAAGAAATAAAACCAAGAAGTATATAGTAAATTCTAACATTTCAATTTATTAATAAATTATGAAATAAAGGCCATAAATTATTCAATTCGTTGAAATAAAGCTAATAAGATGTAGATGAAGATGAGTACTAGTAATTTGTTAAAAAACAGGAATTTAATCAGTTAACAATCGAAAAAATTTAAAAAAAATTGTAAAGAAACCAAAATGGTTTTTAGAGAGAAGGAGTTACTGTTTAAAGAAAAAATAAAGAGAAGAAAAATAAGAAAAATCGAGTGTAACTCTCGAAAATGAACATTAACTCTCGAAATATATAGTAACTCTTAAAAATAAATAATATATCTATAACACCTGGTTTAAGATTGTTAATAACATTGTTTGCTTTATCTCAATCCTTGAAACCTAACGGTTTTGTTTTTGATAAAACAATATATCTGTAACACTTGATCTAAGACTATTAATAATATTGTCCGTTTTAGCTCAATTCTTAGGGCCTCATGATTTTATTTTTGATAATGGATTATCCCGAGGACTTTCTAAGAGGGTTATCCCGATAACTTTTCAAGAGGTCATCCATTTCGGTACTGTTCTCGTCCAAGCATGTTTAACTGCGTAGTTCTTGAAAATAAATCACTATCCATCCAAAAAGACCTTATTGACAACTTGGTTCTAACTCCATATATATAACCCAGTAACTTCCTCTCCCATTTCGATGTGAGACCCTTCTTGCCCCCATTGTCATCTTAAAGCCTGCTAAGAGCCGCTCTTTACTCAGACTTTATCTTCTGGATGCCACTTCCCGCCTTTAAGGATCGAGATGTTACAATATCTCAAAATACGCAATAACTCTAAAAAAAAATAATAATAAACAGTAACTCTCGAAAATGATGATAAATAATAATTCTCGAAAATAGTGATAAATAGTATTTTACAAAAAAAATAAAAAATATCTCTCAAAATAAGTAGTAATTCTTGAAAATAATTATAAACAGTAACTTTGAAACACAATAATAAATATTAGTTTTAAAATAGTGATAAATAGTATTTTCAAAAATAATAATAAATAGTATTATCAAAAATAGTAATAAATAATAACTCTCGAATGTACAATAATTCTCTTATTTAACCTCAAATTTACTTTTATAAAATCTTTTTCAAGTCATTTTTAAGTAAGAATAAATGATTTATCAATCAAAATTTTCAATTCTACGTTTAATAGATTGTTTTTGAGAGTTGACTCTCAAATTCACTTTCAAGAGTCGACTTTAAAAAAGACTCTATATTTGAAAGTGAATTGAAGAGTGAACTTAAAAAAATTAGCTCTTGAATGAAAAACACTATATTCAAGGATACTATTGTTCAAAATACTTATTTTTGATTTAATTTATCTAAATTTTTTTGACACGACTATTTTTCAGATTAAAAGCCAAAAGTTAATTATTTATAGAAAATTTTCATTTTTTTTATGCTAGCCTATTTGATATGTCGTATTGAATAGGATAAAAATATATTTTTGTTGATAATGAAGCAAACAATAAATTAGTAATACGATAAATACTTTGATTAAGTCGTTAAACTCTGATAAATAGTAAAACAATCTAAGTTTGAATAAAAATTTAAATAATTTTTAATAAATATAAAATACTATATAATTAATTTTATGATTTATCATTTATTGTAACTACTAAGATATTTAAAAGTAATTTTGTTTGGGTAAAAGAACGGACAGTTACGTGGAGGCCTTTCAGATGAATATCTATCACCTTTAATAGGGTCATGTGATCTCCCACTTTTTGGGGATTTTGACTACTTACCATTTAGGCTCCTTGACTCGTGCCTTCAGGAACCCGACTATCCAATATCTAAGCCCCTAACTACTTGCCTTTTAGGGACCTCGACTACCTGTCACCTGGGCTCCTTGACTCATGCGCCTCAGTAACCTGATTGATCACCATCGGCCTCTCAGAGATCTTGACTCACGCCCTTTCGGGCTCCGGTCCTTGACTGTCCATCACCTATGCTCCCTGACCATTACCTCCTAGGAAAGTCTGGCTCGTCATCAGCCCTTAAAGATTATAAAAAATGAGAATAAATAGTGATTAAGGACCCTACAATAAAAAGCGTCGTCCTGGCAAAATTCAAACATTTGTCCCATCTCCTGTCGAAATCAATAGGTCTGACAGCATCAGGCTTGATAGATGTCACATCCCTTAAATAAAAATGGCTGACACACTATCCCAAGGCAGGCCATCTTATCATTCCCATTATCCGATACCAAATCACTTTATTTACAGCTCAAACACTCTATATAAGGAGGTAAAATCAACACACAGAGGGTTCAAATTCTTCTTGATTGTACTTTGCTTTCTTTACTTGAGTTTTCCGTCCTTCCCTTTGGCCGGAATTGTTTGCTTCATTTTTCACTTTTTTACTGACTTAGGCATCGGAGTTTTCCTGTCGAGAACCTCATCCGACGTGATTCCTACCTTATTATTGTCTTGCAAGAATTTAAAAGTGAGGCTCTGCAAAGAAAGATTTAGCCATCTACTTTCTTCGGTGTGGATCCGGTGACGTAACAGTCATATTCATATTCACACCTCAATAAATTCTATTATAAAGTTTTTAAAAAATATTTTATTTATAAATAGTTAGTATTAATAGAATCTCGTACTATTACTGGCGTCAAAATTAAGATATTAATTTTTGTTATACACTTAAAATAACATCTATTCTTATCTAATCCATATTTTAATAAATACTAAACTGTTTTTACATGCATGTTTATTTAGATGATCATAATTTTATTATTTTTATGCTTTAATGATATTTCCCCTTAAAGAAGTTTAACATATAAACAACAAAAATCACACTATTTTAGATTTTTAAATGGGTTTTTAGAAATAAAATTTTAATAAAAATTAGAAAAAAATTAATTGTTTTTTATTTCATTACTATCTATTCAATAATAGTTATGAATCATATAAAGTACAAATTTATTGTACTTAAAAGTATTCAATTGGAAATTATGATATTAATTAAAATATTGTATTATCATTTTTTAAATTATGATATTAATTAAAATATTTTATTATTATTTTTTATTGAGAAAAAGTTTTGTTCATCCAAATTTCCAATCCCTCAAATATTAAAAAAAAGATGGTGTAGTCAGAATATTGGTTCGGTTGTTTTAGACTTCATCCATTTTTAAAATGGTCAGCCGATTTGGTTCACCTCGTCAATTCCACAAATCTTCACAAGAGTGGGTGTATTCTGATATTTGACAGATTGTTTGAGTATTGATCCATCGAATCAATGAGAAGCCCATTGTCGATTGATCCGTCAAATCAATGAGAAGCCCATTTGTCGAGTAGGATTAAGCCAGTCTACGGCCCATGTTTCTTCCGTAAAATTCGACCGAGTGCCCGTTTCCCGCCAAAGCCCTTTTTATTGAAACTTAAAATACAATAAAAAATAAATAGGAAAAAGAGAGGAATTCCTAATTCATTTTAGTTCACTCCTTTTGTTTTCAGATTTCAGGAGTCGACTCGTGAAAAAATGGGGATGGAATCGGCGGAAGGCTCGGGTTCGCCAGTTACTGGACGACAGCCGAGGCTCTTCATCAAAGAAATGGTGATGCGCAACTTCAAATCTTATGCCGGTGAACAGCGCGTCGGCCCTTTCCACAAGGTTATGACTCTTTTCTTTCTGTTTGGTTGCCCAGAAAAATTTGACAGAAGATAAGGAGAATTTGAAGTCAATTTGAGTCAAATGATTTGAGTAATTGAAATAAATTTAACTGAATGTGAGAACTAAAGAAGTAGGAAACCAGTAGAAGTTCGTCTAATCAAAAGTCTGGAAAATGAAACAGAAATTTTGAAGTCAAACTGAGTATCTGATTCGAGTAATTAAACCGTTCTCGAGTGTCTTTGGTAACTGAAGGTCTCATGTCGAGTAGTTTCTCTGTTTGGTTGCGAGAAAAATGTGGAAAAGTGGAGGAAAGAGAATTTATAATATGAATAAGAAAAATTAGCTCAATTTCACTCTGTTAAAGATTTTTTTTTTTTTTTGGGGTTATGGTTTGCCCTCCATGGTCTTAGTAAGTAGTAACCAAAGTGAGCACGAGGTTCATTTATAAATTCAATTTTCTTTCTTTCCATGTGCTTGATTCGGTTTGATTTACTTGTTAATTAATTAGTTTTTTTTTTTTTTCAATCAGAGTTTTTCTGCGGTGGTTGGACCTAATGGGAGTGGGAAGAGCAACGTGATAGATGCTATGCTTTTTGTATTTGGAAAGCGAGCCAAACAGGTATTCTATTCATTTAATTTTTTTCCTTAGTTTGTTCATTTGATTGGGAAATATTTGTGTGTTGTCTTCCAAATTGTAGCAAAGTCACTTAGCGTTTGTTCAATTTGTGTCTATTTATAAATTTGCAGATGCGACTTAACAAAGTTTCAGAGCTTATTCACAATTCTACTAATCACCAGAACCTGGATAGTGCTGGTGTTTCAGTTCATTTTCAGGAGATAGTTGATCTGGTAATCTTTTAAGTCATTCCTGCCAGGCTTTTATTGTTTTTGTTTGCTGTGTCTTCGGCAGTAAAATGTTGCAACAAACATTTTGATTATTGTCTGTCTAATGGTAGCCAAATAGGGCATCAATTGTCAAAAATATCTGAACTTAGGTTGTAATGAATACAGGATGATGGAACATATGAAACTGTTCCAGGAAGTGATTTTGTAATTGCACGTGTTGCATTCCGCGATAATTCGTCAAAATATTACATTAATGACCGCGCAAGTAATTTTACCGAAGTGACTAGGAAATTGAAAGGGAAAGGTGTTGACCTGGACAATAACCGTTTTCTAATTCTTCAGGTTCGGAATTGTTATATGGTGCAATGTTTTGTCTATATTTTAGGCCTAAAAATCTAATAGTATGCGTTTTGTTTGTTAACAGGGTGAAGTTGAGCAGATTTCTTTGATGAAGCCAAAAGCTCAAGGTTCACATGATGAGGGCTTTCTTGAATACCTTGAGGACATAATTGGAACTAACAAATATGTTGAAAAAATTGATGAATCTTACAAGGAGTAAGTAGTTTTCCTCAAGCTCGCTCAGCAGAAAGTTTACTCTGTAAATGATTTTATCCTTGTTGCATTTTTCCGTTAGTATTTGGCAGTGCCCGTAGTATGTATCACTCGTGTGAGAGGGAAGACTTTGTTATGGTTGTCAAATAAAAAACTGCTATCATTAAAACGTGATAAAAGTAGTTTTGAAATGAAAATGATTGTCTCACTAGGGAAAAATTCAGGAAATGCTTTTAAGAGTGTCTAAAAAGTAATAGTTGATCGCTTAGTTTGCAGAATTTGTGACAAATTCCAGATGATATATCCTGCCAGATGAAAAAACTATTACCAAGCTGGTTTTTCTATTCTAAACTGACATGTCATAACATATTGAAAAAATATTAGCATTCTACCATGCTATTCTACATGTCTCACTTGTTATGTATTGCCAGATGATTAGCCTGTCATCAAATGGTGCCTAACACTTGTTATGTTGAACTCATTGTTCTCACAGGCTTGAATCACTTAGTGAGAAACGTTCTAGTGTTGTTCAAATGGTTAAGTTAGCAGAGAAAGAAAGAGACAGCTTGGAGGTTTGTATACATTATTGTGCAGTGGTGCATCATTTGGAAATGTTCCGTTATCCTAATTATATATTTCTGTGCAATAGGATACGAAGAATGAAGCAGAAGCCTACATGCTGAAAGAGTTGTCACTCTTAAAATGGCAAGAGAAAGCCACAAAATTGGCTTATGAAGATAATAGTGTGAAAATGGTTGAGCTACAGGAAAAGGTGTCCATATTAGAAGAAAATCTAAAGAATGAGAGGTAAGTTTGGTTCACTTGAGCATTGAGCATACATTATAACTTTTGGTCTCAGAAACTGTGTCATGGTGATTTTGACTAATCTTTTCAGGAAGAAAATCCAAGATAATAGTAAAACTTTAAAAGAACTGGAGTCTGTGCACAACAAATATATGAAGAGACAAGAGGTTTGCATTACATCAGTTTAGCTGTCTAAATAAATTCTTCTAGTGATAATTAATATGCTGCTATGGGGTTATCTCTTTCTGGAAACAAAAGTTAAGCCTATGAAGGTTTATGTCATTTGGCAGGCACTATATGTTGTGACTGCTTTCAATTTCTTTTAATTAAATTTGTTTTTAGTTTATCTGAATAATTACTTTAATTTTTCCATTTTTTCTTCTTTTTATTTTGCTCTGAATGATTAGGAACTTGATAATGATCTCAGAGTTTGTAAGGAAGAGTTTAAAGAGTTTGAAAGGCAGGATGTAAAATACAGGGAAGATTTGAAGCACATGAAGCAAAAGATAAAGAAACTTGAGGATAAAGTTGAAAAGGTAATGAAGAGGCATGCTTATGGAAATTGTATGTGTACCAAATCTTACTTTTGGCTTGCACTTGCAGGATTCCTTAAAGATTGATGACATAACAAAAGAGTGTGAGGCCTCAACAAATCAGATCCCAAAACTTGAAGAGAGCATTCCAAAGCTGCAAAGGCATCTGTTGGATGAAGAGAAACTCCTGGAGGAGATTAAAGAGAATGCAAAAGGTGGTTTAATATTTTTACTTTTTTTTGCATAAAAGTTAATTTTTTAGTGACATCGTATTACTGCATTTTTCATACACTAAATGTAATTAATTTCTGGTGGCTGTGAATATGATATTGGCTGTGTACAAAGATAACATAATGCTGGTTTTAAATTCTAGAGTAATCTGTTTCATGAAAAAATTTGGTTAATCTATATGATTCTTGAAGATATTAAATACTTTTGTAATGAGTGCAATCTAGGGTAGTCGGGATTGAAGTACTAGTAAGTTCAAACTTTGTTCCTTTTCTACATCATAAATGGTTTGTAGATGTGCACTTTGTATCTAATTTGATAAACTTATTTCTGACTTGATTGACTGATAAACAGTTGAAACTGAGAGATATCGCTCTGAGCTTGCAACAGTTCGTGCTAAATTAGAACCTTGGGAGAAAGAGCTGATTGTACACAAAGGAAAACTGGAAGTTGCATGTACTGAGAGTAAGCTCTTAAGTGAGAAGGTGTGTTTCGTTTATTATTTTTTTATTGTGTTAGTAACATTAAAGATAAAACAACAGCTGCGGATATTTATAGTGTGTAGTGGAATCAGTTGTTGTAATTGGTTCCTCTCTTCTCAGAGAAAATTCGTAGTTTTCAGTATGTATTTCTATTATGCTTATTTATTTACCTGTTTATTTTCTTTTAACCACTATAATCAATTGCAGATTTGTGCATACAATCAGTGATTATTTTATGGGATGTGGTGATAAGAGATTTAAAAAGATTTTGTTGTTCTGAATATAACGGTGATAATTACTTCCATGTAGAATTGACAGGTAGAAGTTTGAAACACCTTGCCATTGGTCTTCATTAAAATCATGAAACACATATACATCAGAGACACATACACAGTTTGGGAATTTGTGCTAGTACAGTATTACCCTCTAACTGCTTGAAATTATTTTATCCTTTCTTTTAATAACACAATGGAAGTTCACTATTGGTAGAATTTCCGGAAGATCTCTATTATTATTCATTGAAATAGTTACTTTTCTCCACTATTATTTGAAAATGGTCCTCCTTGCTTTTGTCTATCCCTTCTTACACAAACTTGGTCAGGTTCCAATTTCTGAAATTCCTTTTGTTGGTTTTATTTCTGCAAAAAAATTGTTGGAATCAATTGTTTCAGAATATAAACTTAAGTAGCCTGAACCATGAGGTAGAAGATGATACCAAAACTAGTTATCTGAATGTGCATATTGACTGTTTCAGCATGAAGCTGGTTGTAGAGCTTTTGAAGATGCGGAAAAGCAAATGGGTAATTTATTGAACAGTATAGAAACCAAGATCGCAGCCATTGAGAACATGCAGAGTGATTTAGAGAAGAACAAGCTTGAAGCATTGGAAGCCCGCAATGTGGAACAAGTTTGTATTTTCGTGATAATCATTTGACAGTCTGTTTTATTTTTCAACAATTCTTTTCTCGTACGGAACGAGATGAATATGATTATGTGGTTTGTAGGAGTGCATTAAAGAACAAGAGGTACTGATTCCACTTGAGCAAGCGGCGAGACAGAAAGTTGCCGAACTGAAGTCTGTAATGGATTCTGAGAAAAGTCAGGGATCAGTTTTAAAAGCAATTCTGCATGCGAAGGAGTCCAACCAAATTGAGGGAATATATGGCAGAATGGGTGATTTAGGAGCTATTGATGGTGAGAATTCTGAATTCTGATTGGTACATTATTGTTATGTGAATTCATTAGTTCATTTTTTTTTTAAATTTTTATATTGCAGCTCTAGAACTCTCAAGTTCACTCTTTTTCATTTATCTTATTTCCAATTATTTTTATTATCCACCTTGTAGATCATATAATTGAATTTAGGGTAGTTGAAGTTGAGGTTTTTCCATCTCCTTCTGTGCTAGTGCATGTTGTGCTGTCATTCTAAATTACCACATTTTCTTTTGAATGTGATGCAAATGCGTTGACAGCCTTGTTCATTTATTTCATCCATAAACATTGTGTTACTTGGGACCATACTCTGGTTGCTTTTAGCAGGCTTAAGTTATGTTATTCACTTTTCTCTAACCCCTTTTTGGTGTTTGCAGCAAAATATGATATTGCCATATCAACAGCATGTCCTGGACTTGATTATATTGTGGTAGAAACGACTGGTGCAGCACAAGCATGTGTTGAGCTGCTTCGGAGGGAAAAACTTGGTGTTGCAACATTCATGATATTGGTATTAACAATCATTAATCTGTTACCATATAGATAATCTCTCTGATCTGGGTGTTGGCATCCTTAAGCCTAGGCAAATTAAGAGTGACATACTGTTCGGCAAGCAGAGTTGGCTGATTCTAAACTCATAAATTTTTAACACTAATTTCTTAAAATGAACAAATGACTTGGTGCAAGTGGAATATTTTAGCATCATGGATCAAATAATTTTGTACAGGTGGCATATGCTTGTCATCTTTTAATTTTGTGAATTAGGTGATGTAGCATCTGTTTAGCATCATAACTTGGAATATGGAAATTGACAAAAGTATAGTTTTGCTTCTGTTCTTTATTCCGTGCAGGAGAAACAAGTTGATCTTTTGCCAAAAATGAAAGAGAATGTAATCACTCCGGAGGGAGTTCCTCGTCTTTTTGACTTGATAAAAGTTCGGAATGAAAGGATGAAACTTGCTTTCTATGCGGCAATGGGAAATACTCTTGTAGCTAAGGATCTTGATCAGGTAGAATTTGGTTTTCACACAAAGATACATGTGTTCTAAATGATGGATTCTGTTTGATGCAATGGTGCAATTGCCATGCGATTTCCACAGAGAGCTATATCCCAGTTAAATTTTGGAGAAATAAGGTAAAGGGGAATTTAGAAGGGAGGCAATGTATTTTTTGGGTATGTAGAAACATGAGTTTTTAGAACAATGGTTATTTCAATTTTTTGAATTCCTCATATTAAATGTTGGTGTTCAGTCAACACAATGGTTATATTTCAATTGCCATGCCATTCCACATACATCCAACTATAGATGCTAGGAATTGTAGATATTTGTCACAAGATGCATTTTAGCTCACCATGTGATTTATCATCAATCTCTTTAAACAATGGATGTGCAATTCGTTGTGTGTGCCAATAGGGACAGCTACAACAGTGGTTTTCATCAGATTAAATATGTATCTTCTTCCTGAAATACCGAATTTGAATCATTGAGCTTATGTTTGTTATTGATGGCTTTTCATTAACATTAACTTCTATTTTATTACATAATTTAGGCAACACATATTGCTTATGGTGGGAATAGAGAGTTTCGACGAGTAGTAACACTTGATGGTGCACTCTTTGAAAAATCGGGTACTATGAGTGGTGGGGGAAGTAAGCCTCGTGGTGGTAAGATGGGGACATCTATTCGACCAACTAGTGTCTCTGCTGAAGCAATCATCAATGCTGAGAAGGAGCTCTCAGCTATGGTTGATAAATTAAATAGCATTCGCCAAAGAATTGCAGATGCAGTGAGGCGTTACCAAGCTGCAGAAAGAGCTGTTGCACGCTTGGAGATGGAATTTGCTAAAAGCCAAAAAGAGGTGCTAAGTTATTTCACGGGCTAATTTATCTTTTGGTTTCTATGTGCTAGTGGAATTTGATACAACTATTATCTTTCTGTCAAAAAGGTTGAGAGTTTAAAGTCGCAACATAGTTATCTTGAAAAACAACTTGATTCCTTGGAGGCTGCGTCACAGCCAAGGAAGGATGAGATTGATAGGCTTGAGGAGCTCAAGAAAATTATTTCTGCTGAAGAAAAAGAGAATGACAAACTTGTAAAGGGGTCTAAGGATTTAAAGGAGAAGGTCAGTTGGGAAATTGATAGGATGATGGATGTGTAGGAAAACATTCCTTCTACATTGATAACAAAATTGACTTAATTTATTTCTTATTTTGTCTATTTCAGGCTTTGGAGCTTCAGAATAAAATAGAAAATGCAGGTGGTGAAAAGTTGAAAGCACAGAAGACAAAGGTCGAGAAGATTCAGTCTGTAAGCTATGCTCTCCATTTTATACATCAAATTACTCTCAAGTAGTATCTATATTAATTCATGCTATCCACTCAGGATATTGACAAAGCTAGCACAGAGATCAACCGTCACAAAGTTCAAATAGAGACAGGAGAAAAGATGATAAAGAAGTTGACAAAGGGGATTGAGGAGTCAAGGAAGGAGAAAGAACGGCTTGTTGAACAGAAGGAAAAGATGCGAGAGATTTTTAAAGAAATAGAGCAGAAAGCATTCACTGTCCAAGAGAATTATAAAAGTACACAGAAGGTTTAATTTCTTTTTCTCTTAGCATCCTTTATAGTGAATTTGAGACATGAGCTTGTTTTTATTGAAGATATATAATTTTTCCTCGTCTGTTCTGCAGTTGATTGATCAGCATAAAGATGTATTAGATAAGGCAAAATGCGATTATGACAAACTGAAGAAAACTATGGATGAGTTGCGAGCATCAGAGGTACAGTGTAAATAAATGAATGTTTTTTTTTTTAAATTTCTGCTCCTTGATTTGGTTTTATCATGTCAGTAGTATGTCGTTTTTAGTACAGGTTGATGCTGACTACAAACTACAAGACATGAAAAAGTTAAACAAGGAGCTGGAAATGAAGGGGAAAGGCTATAAGAAACGGCTTGATGACTTGCAAATTGCTCTTGCTAAGCATTTGGAACAGTATGTTGATTCATAGGAAATTCTTTAGAATTAGGCAGCATTTTTGAACCTTTTAATTTTGTTTAATTTTGTATCTTATTGGTTACAGAATTCAGAAAGATCTAGTGGACCCTGAAAAGCTTCAAGCAACACTGGGTGATGCAACTCTATCTGATGCATGTGACTTGAAAAGGGCCCTTGAGATGGTGGCATTGCTGGAAACACAACTGAAAGAGTTGAATCCAAATCTTGATTCAATTACAGAGTATGGATTCTCTTATTTTGTTTAATAGTTTTGACAATGTGATTTTGTATTGTATTTAGTATCTTATTACTTTTCATGGTAGGTATCGGAGAAAGGTGTCATTGTATAATGAACGAGTTGAGGATCTTACCACAGTCACCCAACAACGTGATGATGTAAAGAAACAGTATGACGAATGGAGAAAGAAAAGGTATGGAATTCCTTTCATATGATATTTGCCTTATCTCTTGGATTTTCTACACATTCCTGAGTGGTGATTTTTCAATCAACTGAATGTATGATAATCTAAATTTCAGGTTGGATGAGTTCATGGCAGGATTTAACGCAATATCTCTAAAGTTAAAGGAAATGTACCAGGTTTGTGAGCAAACTTCTCTATCACTTTCTTGTTAAATGTTCATTCTTCTTTGGATATGCTTATTTTCATCTGAAAATAACTTGAATTTGAATTACACTTCAATTAACCAAAAATAAGGCTGTGTCAGTGCTTACAGTTTAAAATCTCCACTTCTAACTTTGCCTTAATTCTTTCTTGCTCATTTTGCACGCAATTAGTTGATAATCTCACTTTTGATGCTACTAGACTTGCATCCGGTTTTACCATCTGTGTGTTTTCTATTTTCTTTTGAATGGTAATATACCTTGTTTACTCCATGAGCTTGCTACAGATGATCACACTGGGAGGCGATGCAGAACTTGAGCTAGTGGACTCTTTGGATCCTTTTTCTGAGGGTGTTGTTTTCAGTGTTAGACCACCTAAGAAAAGCTGGAAGAATATTGCAAACCTATCGGGTGGTGAAAAGGTTATCTCCAGGACTGCTGATTCGATTAATTGATTGAGTGGTCTAAATTTTATAGTGTCAAGAATGACGATTTATCATGCAGAATTTTTTCTTGATATGCTGGATTAGTAACACCTGTTTTTACAACTATTTTCAGACTCTCAGCTCACTAGCTCTAGTTTTTGCACTTCATCACTACAAGCCTACACCACTTTATGTGATGGATGAAATTGATGCTGCTCTAGGTACTTTTGCACAATTGTGAATTTAGTGTTTACTTTCTTTGAATTATCTCTATTCTTGTTTTCTTTTTTAATTTACTCGTTGACCCTGTTAACTTGTCTGCTTCATATGGTGTCCCCAGATTTCAAGAATGTTTCTATTGTGGGTCACTATGTGAAAGATCGGACGAAGAATGCACAGTTCATAATTATAAGGTAGGTCGGCTTGCTCCTTTACATGACTAAAGCATATGTTCTATTTTCTTAGTTTGTTCTCTGAATCATGTTTTATACACCCACAGCCTTAGGAACAACATGTTTGAGTTGGCTGATAGACTTGTCGGGATCTACAAGACTGATAATTGTACCAAGAGCATAACCATAAATCCAGGGAGTTTTGTGGTGTGTGAAAATGCCGCTTCATAGATTTGTACAATTTCTGATATAAACATAAGAATGGTGCTCTCTGTTACATAAGCTTGGTTTCTGTTTTGTGTAACACAATCTAAATCATAATTCACATATATGAATAGCTTGGTATTCAAAATTTTTGTATATTATTAGTATGAACATCCAGTCTGTTTGTAATATTACATCATAATTGATAATATAGTACAGCGTGCTTGCTTGCAACATAAGCATGAATAATTTCCTGTATAGAAATCGGATATTTCTAACATTGGCAGGCTGGTGAGATTTTCATATGTTTAGATCCAATCCTTTCACAGAGAATCAAGAGGGTCTTTTTTCTGTTCTTTATGTTCATCATTGCTCTTCATTCGGCGAAGTTTGAATGATATTGAGCTCAGAGAAATTGCATGAACTGGCTTATCAGTCTCCCGAATGATACTGTAAGACCATGCTCCTGCTAATGTACCTGTCACCGGTCCAACCAAATACACCCAAATCCCTTTGTAGTATGAACTAGCAATTGCTGGTCCTAGTGTCCTTGCTGGGTTCATAGATCCACCTGATACTGGTCTGAAAGTTCACTGCATGTTAGTTTTAATGGTTCTATTTTTATTTATTGATTTTTACCCAGTGAGTTCTGATTCTTAGCTTAGGGTTGGTTACTACCA